>ML685815.1:7853327-7934041 GCA_007922175.1 Pelusios castaneus
ATGATGCAAGCGGCAGACTATACAGCATTCAAGGTTGGGAGCAAGGGGCTAAAAAATAAACTGTTTTCTACAAACCACAGACCTGGGCATACAGCTCACACAAAGCTTCCCTGGCCCAGGATTATGCCATGCCCAATTTCAAAGTCAGGCAGCAAATAAAGGCAAGTGTATGGGGATATAAACGCAGGAGTCAGTGTTACTCCTCTGTAGTACAATGAATGCAGCAGGAGGCTGGCTAGCTTAGGGGACTGGCACAGGAGTGCAGACGGCTCAGTGCTGGTGGCCAGTCCTAGTGAAGGGCTGCTAAGTGAGCTATTTGGTATGATTTGCTGGTCTGCACCCAGTTATCATTAGCCAGGCATCTCCATCACAGACAACACCCTAGTCGGCAGGGAAATCAGAAAACCAAGCTCTGAGCTGGCCCTGGTGACTGACCTCTTTGTCCCCTTGAGTGCTTAGGGTTGAGATGTCACAGCTTACTTATTCTTTCGCTGTCCAGTGGACAGCTTGAACACCAATCTGCACAGCTGGGCCAGCATCATTTACCCGCGGGAAAGTCTCCACACAGAGAAACTTTGTGTCAAATTGTTTTCTTCTTCTGACAGGTGAAAGCAGAACTCCGAAAACAATGGTCCCGCTTCCTGCTGGCTGAGCCATTCGGCTGCATGCCGTGCTTCCTTGGGGAAAACATCAAATACCTGGGAAAATGTTCCAAGAAGCAAAAACACCAGCACTTTGTCAGTAAGAGGCTGTGTGTGGAAGTAAGTGATCCCTGGCGTGTGCAGGTGCTGTTGAAGAGGAGAGCAGATCTGAACTCAGCACCAGGCCCCGCTGGACAGCCCTACCCCAGAACAAGTGTGTCCGACAGCAGTGAAGGAGAAATCACAGTTGGGGAGACCACGGAGGAGGTCTTGGAAGAAAGTGAGATTTAGCAGGCTTTTTTAAAGGCCAGCATAAGAAGGGACCTCTTCCTCTCTCACAAGCTGTGCTCCTACAAAAGGAGAAAAAGAACGACAAAGGTTTGCCTGATGGGCTATGTAGCCATGTTGATGCCAGCATATTAGAAAGACAAGGAGGTCAAGTGAGGTCATATCTTTTATTGGACCAACTTCTGTTGGTGAGAGAGACAGGCATCCGAGTTAACACAGAGCTGAAGATTTCCTCACTCACCTTGTCTCTCTTGCCATGGATTAATATTCCCCACCTCTGTCCCAACTTCCCTCCTAATCACACAAGGGAAATCAAAGCAAAATCCGAGTGTTCCTGCAAATCTGGTGGTGTGTGTCCTTTCAGTCTGGCTGGTGGCTAAAAGAGGGGAAGGATGTTGTTTTTGATTAATCTGGCGACCCAGGAAAGCAAGCTGTATTCTGGTAATGAATGGGAGCCTGTGCGTGCACACAGCAGATTTCACGGATTATCCTTGTGTGTTAACTGCACATTTCTATTACGCTTTTAATGTAATAGAGAAGAGAACTGTCCTGCTCCTTATATAAATCATGACACATCATCTGTATTTTATTTGGTGTGCCGCCCTGCAGTTTTGCTGGCAGCTTTGAACACTGGCATGTTTCCTTCAGGTTTGTTTATTAATTGGCTTGACTGGTATTTTTTACTTTATGCTGCTCTAGTTTGCCAGTTTATGGAGAGCAGAGGAATAATTACATCCATTTTAGAAACATTTTGGATGTATTTGCGGTGTTTCATATGTTTTTTGTTTGTTTTGCTGTGGCCAGTGACTGTGTGCGTGTGCACGCGCATGCACATGTATTCCCTAACACTGTTATTCACAGTGAAACAAATGCTCTTCCTCACTCAAGAAACAGAACATGTCAAACTGTGACTGAATAGTAAGAGGAGAGTCAGTGTAGACGGCCCATTGCTGAGCTGTATTGGTTAATAACCTATCAGTTTCCATTTAGGACAGTTGAAAGCCAAGGGGGATGAGGTATTGGACCAATGTCTATTGCTGACAGAAGCAAACTTTCAAGCCACACAGATCTCTTCTTCAGGTACAAGAACTCTGCAAATTTCTGCTTAGGACAGACAGCTTCCTTGCCTCTTGGACCTGCACCAGCCTGCAAAGACTGACCTCCAGCTTCGAAGGAAGCAGCATAATTTTGCAGGAGAGAATGTGGCTCACGGGTGAATGTTTGACGTCGCTGGCAGAGCCTCGTTCTGTTTCTCAGGGCTGGTCTCTGACTGTTGCTCTGCTCACGCAGAGTGCAGAGTGGGAGGCAATACCACCCTGGTAATCGGGCCTCTCTGGATTTTCTAAACTACACTAAAATGCAAGCCAGCGCAGTCTGCCCCATCCTGCCTCACTGGACACAGGGCATTTAAACATCTGGACACACAGCTGCAAAGGGCTGGCTTTTCAGACCTCCACTCAATGGCAGGCTTCAATATCAATGGCCTTTGACTTTGCTAGAAGTAGGGTCTTTGGGTGGGGGCTGGAGCTGCTGGTGGTGCAGGGGGTAGCCCAGGGAAGGATCGAACAATGGATAAGGCTGGGGAAGGAGAAGACTCCTTCCTTTAAAACACAATGAGTGGCATGTCGAGCCAATCCCATCAGGCAAGGAGAGGCTGATGCTCCCATCAAGACGCTCACTCTGAAATTCCATGTTCTACCTCGACAGGCCTCAAGAGGTGCAGACTGAGTCTGGAACACTGTGCCGGCTCAGGGCAGTCATCCAGGGTGTGGGCTGTCAAACACGGATGTAAAGCAATAGAGGGATCTCTGAAATTAGCTCCACACCAGCTCTGCACAGCAACTCAGAGCACATCAGGATATGGCCTCGTTGAAGGAGATTCTGAGAGGGACCATGGTGGATGATACAAGACTACTGGGCAAGTGACCATCAATACATCTGTGGTGCGGAACCTCCGGTGCACCCCACCCTGACTGTTCACCCTCTCCCCCTATCTACTTCACTGGCGAGCAGCCTCTGTCCATCTGGAGCAGATGACTGACTCTCTTCTAAACCTTCCTCCTTTTCTTCTTTCATCAGGCATATGCACAGCTCACACAGCCATCCATGGGAAGGCGCAGGTGCCCCAGAAGCTCCATACGTTCTCTGCCAGTCAGTGGGCACAATAACATCAAACACCAGAGTGACAGGCGCAGCCTCAACAGTTCTTGCTGTCAACCTCTGAAGCACCCAGATGAATAGTTAATCCCACAGACATTCCATTTTGTTGTCAGCATTCGAGTTAGGACCTAATTCCTTGTACACACAGAGGCCAGGGATGATTGTATGACAGGTGCTTAGAGTATTTACAGAGTAATAATGATTTAGTATATACTTGTGCTTGGAGCTGGAAATGAATTTGCAAAGAATTACAAACTCTTGAATACTTTGCTCTTTTTGGTACAGTGTTTCACAAACCAGCCCAATGCTAAATGGGAAAGAAATATCTGAAACTGCCAGCTTGTTTAGATTGTAAATACAGGATGTCATCTTAAATCACTTTCTAGCACGAATGCCATGTTACAGCCACTCCTCCACACAGTTCTCTCCTTTCTGGTCACTTCTCACTAAGTCGACATTAAAACAAATTGAAATGACCTTGCTCAGCTGCCCCATCAGTCTCAGATTCTGGTTCACATTTTGTCAGTTTCCCACGAAATAATGTGCCTTAATCCTGGCACTTAACTCCCCATTCAAACAACTCCAGCCCCACCATTCCATGGACCTTGCAGAGCGAGAGGCCCTGAGAGAATCAAAGGGTGCTGGCTCTGCAGACTCTGTTGTTGTTTCAGCAATGACCAAGGAGCCAGCAGAATGGTAATCATGTTAATGTTTATGGTATAAATCATCTTAATGTTAAGTTAATTAAAAGAGCCTTGTTTACTCATCTATTTCCAAACAGCTCATACGTAGACTCTCCAGCTTTTGAGAAGCCTGGCAATACTGAGTTTTAGTGTTGCTTGTAAATGTGAAATGTGTGTATTTTAACTGTATTTTTATATATTTGTGAAACAGAATGACAATGTAATTATAATAAATGAAAAGAGGTAAATCTTATGGGCGTTTCATCATTGCGAAAAGCTCAAAACAGTCCAGAAACAAGACAGTCTCTATGAGAAAAATGGATGCGGGGGCGGACGGGGGGTCAACGCAAAGTCAAGATCAGGAGTTGCTTACTTGGCATTTGATTCTGCAATTATTGCTGTGTAGCACTTACTGACAGAGTCATAGAAGATTACGGTTGGTTAGGACCTTGGGAGATCATCTCATCGAACCCTTGCTCAAAGCAGGACCAACCCCAGCAATCACAGGGTTAATCTTCTTGATGCCAAAGGGGATAACCATATGCTACTAACTAAATGCTAATCAGCATAAGGCAGTGTGGGCCTGTTGGGTCACAGTGTATAAATCACAGGCTTCCAGAGTGTGTCACAGAGAAGAAATCAAGGAAAACCTCAATTCCTAGTCAGGAACAGAGATCTCTCGAGAAAGGCCTCCACCACCATCAGTGTAGAAATGAGCTTTCTTTTGACTCAAGTGGGGGCAGGCCATTCCTTGAGATCCAGGTGCAGAGGCCCAGCCCATGGCTCATTCTATGTTTGTGGTGGGGATGGGGAAGGCGGTTGTCAAGCCTCTTCTGACAGCCAAATATTGGAGCCACTCTGAGTTTTTCCCTGTAACCATTCAGTGAAGTGAGGCAGCATGGATCTGTGTTAATTGAACAGTCCTGAATCCCTGCTGAGGGGAAAAACAAAATGCTATTTTAAATGTTTTAAATTAGCTTCAGTTTCACCCAGAACAGAAAGCTAGCCTTTTCCTACTTGACTGAATATTTAGTATTATTTATTTATTTAAATATTAGTTTCCCATGTATATACGTATATAGGCTGTAATCAAGTCACCCCTTAGCCTTCCTTTGGTTAAGCTAAATAATAACCCCTTAATCATTCTTGTGACTCTTCTTTGAACTCTCTCAACTTTATCAAGATCTTCCTTGCACCGTGGACACAGAACTGGAGGCAGGATTCCAACTGCAGTTGCACCAGTGCCAGATACAGAGGTAAAGTAACATCTCCTGCTCCTCCCTTGTTTATGCACGCCAGGAGCACATTAGCCCATTTCACCACTGGTTCAGATGATTACCCACCATGGCCCTCAAATCTGCCCGGTTGGGGGATGGGGGCGGGATCAGCAGAGGAAAGGAGCATGCCACTGGAAGAAGAGGGGTGACAGAGGAAGAAGAGGGGTGGGAGAGGCATTTTTCAAATTTCCTATCAAGAGATGAGTACCGGCACTTTTTGTTTTGTTTTTGTTTTTTACAAAATAAGCACTGGCAAGGAGCCATTCTACCCAGTTCCTCCCTTGCCCATAAAGCGCCTCTGTTTCTGCTCTACAGTGGTGCAACCCATATGCCTAAAAGGGCTATCTCTTTAAGAGACCTGCTGAGGGTGGGTTACTGTTGATGGACAGATTAGCAACCCTCAACCAGAAACTTCTGGAAGCAGAGGGTGCGTCTACACTTGTAAATTAAGTCAAGTTAAGTTTGCTTAGGTCGACTTAATTTACCCTGCATCTACACTACAGTTTCCTTAAGTAGACTTAAGCAAGTTGTTTAAGTCGACTTATGGAAAATAAAGTCGACAATGAAAATTAAGTCGACTTTATTAAACCTCAATTTAGTTCGACTTAAGGCTTAAGTTGACTTTTTCAAGTCGACTTAAGCCAGTGTAGACGTGGGGTAGCACTAAGTCGACTTAGGGCTACCCCAGGACTGCACCACTGCCCTCCCTGCTGGGGGGGGTACAGGGGGAGCCTGGCATGCCCCCCCACAGGGAAGGGCAGAGCCCTGCCCATCCTGTCCCTATGCCCTGCCAGAGTCCCTGTCTCCCTTTGCCCCATTGAACCTATGTACAATGGGGCAAAGGCTGATCCCCCTGGCACTGGGCAAGGGGTGCCCCACCTGCCCCCATGGACCTGCCCTAGATCCTCCTAGCCCCTAGAAGTCGACCTAGGTGTCCAGTGTGGATTCTCTAGGTCGACTTTGTAAGTTCCCTCCAAAGTCGACTTAAAATTTAGGTGTAGACTCACTAAGTCGACTTAACTAAGTCGACTTAGCTAAAGTCGACCTAAATTTTCAAGTGTAGACATACATATGGGACTGAGGGCTGGTTGCAAAGGAGAAGGAAAAGCCTGCATGGAATTCTACAGAAGATTCCTGCAAAGAAAGAAGAAGAGGACAGCTCACTCAAAGACAGACTGTAGCTGAGAGTTGGGTGAACTCCACCAGGACTTCAGGACTCTTCAGTATCTTTCATGTGGGGGTTTCTGTAGGAATTGTTCTGTTTAATTGTATTTTGTTTTCTTAGGATAAGATTTATTTAGTTAGTAGTTAATAAAGTTCATTGTTATGTTTGTTTTTAGTAGTATTTTAATGTGGGAGGGTAACTTTGAGCAATCTTTGCTGTGAGTCCCATACAGACTGGATCCTGGGTCTCCAGCTGCTTTCTCCACAGGGATTGGGGTTTATTTCTGTGAGGCACTGGAGAAGGGCAATTGAATTAGTTTTAGCCCATCGAGGGTTACAGTGGCACCTAGTAAGGAGGAGTACTCACCTGCAAATACTTAGGAACTATGTCATGTTTGGCATCAATAGAAAGGAAGTAATTTGCTGTGAATGATAATATAGTTTATGTATAGGAATTGTATTTTGATTAGAAGTTAGGAATTTGGTGTTATATCTATACTTTAACTTGTGTGATTTTGTGGAAACGCCCCAGACAGGCGGCTGTCTAAAACCATTGTGTCCTTAATGTTAAGGAATCTGCCAGGTGCAATGGGCCCAGGGAGTAACCTGATGAGCCATTAAGGACACAATGGTTGTATTCCTGAGGTGTATGCTGAGAATGGTACATTATCCTGTTCAATACCTACAAGACATTTCTAGTGACAAAATCAGTCAATGAATCATTGAAGTCCAACACATCTTGGTGATGGAAGCCATGTCAAGAAATTGCTTTCAAAAAGGTTAAATAAAAATTATCTCAACATCTTCAGTTCTCAAGTACGATGATGCGAACAATGGTCAGGGTAGCTGTAACAATATAGCTCTAAGTGGAAGCCAGCTGCATTTTGATCCAGCACACTCACAGATGCAGAAAAATGATATGCACAGTTTGAAAAGGAGTTCTGGCATGTGAGAACATCTACAGATGTGGACTGGCTTTGTTTAAGAAGAGACCATAAACCGCTTGTAATCCTCACCAATAGAAAGCACTTGGAGCGAGCAATGCTGAAATGCCAGTCAATGTCTACCGCTAAGGTTAATGTGATTTAATCCGATTGATAAATATATTCCTGGGCCTAATTTGGTGGTAGCAGACACACTATCACAGAATCTTTTACCATAAGAACTCTTTCCCAATCTATCAATTGTAGGTGTACTGTCATCTCCCTGAACCTACTCAATATTACCTGTCCATACATCCAGGAATTGCATTAGCCCTCTTAGCATCATTCACAGTGTGACTGTTTTCCAGTGTGAATTCCCCCATTCTATAAGTGGGACCTACATCCCTCCCTAGTTGTAGACCATGCATTTGTTTGTATTAAAAGAGGTTGTTTTAATGGACCCAGCTTATTAAGCAATCGTGAAATATCTGTATAACTGACTTGTCCTTAACACTATTTACCAATTTTTGGGTGACATCTGCAAACTTTACCAGTGATTATTTTGTGTTTTCTTCCACATCTTTGATGAAGTTACAGAATAGCAATGGGTGAAGGGCAGAATTTGATGGTACCCCACTAGGAAGATGCTCTCTGGATGACGTCTCTAGAATATTGAGTACTTTTAGAGATGTCAACTAGCCTTGAATCCAAAAAAACGTGTATAGCTCTGATCTTGGATGATCTATTTTTAATTAGATTATTAACATTAATGGTAGAATGATATAAAGATGATTCTACTGGTTTTGAGAGCCTGGTAGACAGTAGGAGCTGATTAGATTTGAGATGATTTCCTGGAGACACTCCAAGGCTGGCATCTGGGCTCAAATGCCATCCTCCACTGAGGGACTCCATATCAGCCCTTTCAGCAGTACTTTTCCTAAGGTGTTCCCTGCTTTGGCCCCATTTTAAAAGCAGCCTTATTTCTCCTAAATGAGTGGTTTTAGATATTAAAAGGTGTTCTTTTCCTCTGGGTATGAATATATTTTATCTTTCTGCCCCAGAAGAAGTGATTCAAAATAAAAAGCTTACAATCATTTTATTATTATTATTTCTCATAAAAATAGTGGTTTCAATTACTTCTTTGGAGCAAGAGAGGATATTCGTCTGGGGAAGGCAGCAGCCTCTGATGTTGCAAGCTATAGTTTCTAGCGAGTGGCATTTCTTCTTTTTCATGCATGCGTAATCTTTCTGCCTGTTTTTGTTTATAAAAATCAACCAATCTTTTATATAATCAGACCCAGAAGGCCTGGTAAAAACAATTGCTTGCACTATTTCAATACAACATGGATTTTATTAAAAGACACGTTGGTAACTATATAAATCAACAAGTTTAATCACTGGACTATAATGATATTATTTATCCTAACAGAGGAAGGCAGTGCATGTCAAATCTAGATGGCCACCCACAGGCTTCATTTTTTTCAAGCAACAGTGCAAGCGCCCCAGTTCTGAATAAATCATCACGCTGGCTCAGAAACAGTGACCGTCTCGAAAATGAGATCTTAGGTCATGCATCATTTGAAAACTAATCTGGTTTACCCGTGTTTGGGGAAGGGGGCTGTAAGCTTTGTAGCCCCAATTTATAAAATGCAGCCTGTATCACTCAGGAACTCCCAGGTGCTGCTAGAAGCAAAAGGCTACAAATACTGGCTCACCAGCTGGCCAGGAAAGCAGCAATTCTACGCATCCTAGAAGGATGTTTACCCTTGCTGGAGTCCATGGGGGGAGGGACAGATCATAAATGGGCTAACCAGGAAACAGGTGAAAAGAGACGGCAAGAAATCTGAGCGTGCTACTCTGTGTTTTCTGCAGCTCTGTGTAGGAGGCCACATGCACATTAGTTGATTACATGATTTGCATGCATATACTTCATAGAATCATAGAATAATAGGGTTGGAAGGGACCTCACGAGGTCATCTAGTCCAACCCCCTGCTAAAAAGCAGGACCACTCCCCCTAAATTATCCCAGCCAGGGTTTTGTCTAACCGAGCCTTAAAAATCTCCAAAGATGAAGATTCTACCACCTCCCTAGATAGCCCATTCCAATGCTTCACCACCCTCCTAGTGAGAAAGTTTTTCCTAATATCCAACCTTGACCTCCCCAGCTGTAATTTGAAACCATTGCTCCTTGTTCTGTCCTCTGTTACCATCGAGAACAGCCTAGCTCCCTCCTCTTTGGAGCAACCGTTCAAGTAGTTGAAGGTTGCTATCAAATCTCCCCTCAGTCTTCTCTTCTGTAGACTAAATAAGCCTAGTTCCTTCAGTCTCTCCTCATAAGTCATGTGCCCCAGCCCCCTAATCATTTTTGTTGCCCTCCGCTGGACTCTTTCTAATTTGTCCACATCCTTTCTGTAGTGGGGAGCCCAAACCTGGACACAGTACTCCAGATGCGGCCTGACCAGTGTCGAATAGAGGGGAATTATCACATCCCTCGATCTGCTGGCAATACTCCTACTGATGCAGCCTAATATGCCATTGGCCTTTTTGGCAACAAGGGCACACTGTTGGCTCATATTCATCTTCCCGTCCACCATAACTCCCAGGTCCTTTTCTACAGCGCTGCTACTTAGCTGATCGGTCCCCAGCCTGTAGCAGTGCATGGGATTTTTCCGTCCTAAGTGCAGGACTTTGCACTTGTCTTTGTTGAACCTCATGAGGTTTCTTTCGGCCCAGTGTTCCAATTTGTCCAAGTCTCTCTGGATCCTGTCCCTGCCCTCCAGAGTATCTACCATTCCCCCCAACTTGGTGTCATCCGCAAACTTACTAAGCAAGCAGTCTATTCTATCATCAAGATCATTAATGAAGATGTTGAATAGAACCGGCCCCAGGACCGACCCCTGGGGCACTCCACTCGTTACCGGTTGCCAACCAGACATCGAGCCATTGATTCCTACCCGCTGAGCCCGTTGATCTAACCAGTTTTCGATCCACCTTACGGTCCACTCGTCCAACCCATACTTCCTTAACTTGCCAACGAGAATGCTGTGGGAAACCGTATCAAAAGCCTTGCTAAAGTCAAGGTATATCACGTCAACGGCTCTTCCCGCATCCACAAATCCAGTCATCTCATCATAGAAGGAAATCAGGTTGGTCAGGCACGATTTGCCCTTGGTGAATCCATGTTGACTGTTCCTGATCACTCTATTTTCCTCCAAGTGTTTCAGGATGGATTCCTTGAGGACCTGCTCCATGATTTTCCCAGGGATTGAGGTGAGGCTGACCGGTCTGTAGTTCCCCGGATCCTCCTTTTTCCCTTTCTTAAAGATAGGTACTATATTTGCCTTTTTCCAATCCTCCGGGACCACCCCCGTTCGCCACGAGTTCTCAAAGATAATGGCCAGCGGCTCTGCAATCACTTCCCCAACTCCCTCAGCACCCTCGGATGCACTTCATCCAGCCCCATGGACTTCATTGGCTTGTGACAGGAAACTCCAGCTTTGCAACTATTGTGTGGCTTTAGTGCTCATGTGGCCTAAGAAAATGGAGCCCGTGCCCTGAGGGGTGTGCTTGCTCCATACACTACCCATCCGCCATGGCTCTGTGTCAGTCATGAGCTGGGCGGTTTCCTCTAGGTGTCCCATGGCCGAAGCCATTTTTGGCCTTGTCGCTGAGTTGGCCAATAAATCCAAAGTCTGGGACATAGGAGCTGAGATGAGCCACCACCAAACAGCAAGCCCACCAAACACCCATTAGATGGGGGCCAATGTTTAATTCCTGCTGAACCGGGCTGTAGCCCCCCCCCCCCCCCCCCCCCCCCCCGAGGTGGAAGGTTCTGTAGTGTATTCGCAACACATCATGACAGTCGCACCTGACACTCCAGTATAATAATTGAACCAAATAAGCCTTGGATGGGAGCAGCTGAAAACTGCTAAGTTGCTGAGCAGCATTGGCCTGGGTAACTATATGTGGCAAGATTGGATGGGATGTTATAATATGCCCCTGTATAGAGTTAGTAACACATCTGCCCAACCCCACAGCCCTCCTACAGCGGTCAAACATGATGTGCATGTGGTCACCCACAGATAACAAGATGCGTTTATCATTTACCATTTTTTTAATGGCTACAGGTTTTGCGTCTGTTGTTCTGGCTGGGTTGATGTTACTTTGGGTTGGTAGGGTCTGGTGTTTGAGGGGGCTTGCATCTGATGAGCTTGGGGTGGTTGGTTGAAGCCAGAAGTGGGGCATGGGAGGGTCAGGAGAAATGTCTGTCAGGCTATGGTCCCCACTAAATATAGGTTGTAAATGTTTGTGGCCATTCAGTGTGGGGTGAGAGGTGCCAGCTAGGGATATGTGTTCAATAATAACGCACACCTGGTATCTCTCATAGCCTGGGAACAATGAGGCAAAAACTACACTGCAAATTGAAAACATTAATCAGCCCTGGAGGGCTAAGCTTTACGGTTTAACACTGTACTGGTGATCAACGACCACAGCTCAGCATGTGAGAGCTGCCTGCGTCAAATTATCATTAAAAAACACACTGATTTCCAAATGGTTTCGCAAACACATGTCAACATCATTGGTCTAGGTTTGTAAGGGGCTGGTGCTAGCTTTGCCTCAATGCCTGACAAAGCCTCATCTTTATTGCCATTTATTGCAACAGGCGCTGGGTAGGCATCTCCCCAGGCTGCTGTGGGCTGAAGGCTTCTCTGCAAAGTCCTTAGCCGCTTAAGTTCTCCTGCTGGTTTGAAAAGGCTTTGCCCCAGTAGCGACCGGCCTTCAACTTCCCCCAATGTAAACGCCTGACCCCAGCTGCAGAACTGGAAACGGGTAATTAATAAGACAAGGCCTGGTTTTAAAGGTGCTGAGCATCCACAACTACTGCTGCACACTAACAATTCCCTGGTGCACTTTCATCAGCTCTAGTGCACTAGAGAGCAGATAGTGCACAGCAGCATGGTCAACACAGAGCATTAGTGAGTGGTACTGTTCCACTGCAGTTTGCTGTGACCTAAGTGTTAGTGGGGACAACCTAGAGGTTAAAGTAAAGGGGAATGCACCAGAACACTGTTCCGGGGCCCACAATTTTTAGGGGGCCAGCCTTCCGGGGCCCCTAAAAATATAAAACCCAGGTGGAACGCTGCGTTCCGCCTGGGGCCCCAGCAAAGTCACAGACTCCTGCTGCGGCCAGACTGGGGAGATTCAAATCTCCTGCCCTGAGCATGCTCAGCCAGAGCGTGCTCAGGGTGGGAGTGGCCTGGCCCAGGAGCAGCTCTGCCAGCGACCCCTGCAAGCTCCAAGCCTCCAGCCAGGTAGGGGGTTGGGAAGGAGCTGGGGGGGGGGGAGGCGGGCAATGGAGCCAGGAAAGTGGCCAAGGAGCCTGGAAGGGGCCACAGGGGAGCAGGGGAAGGGGACCCCAGGCCTGATCCAGCCATGCTGCCTGCCTGTGGTGGTGGTGTGCGGTGGCAGCAGAGGGGCTGGAGTGGGCCGGCGCATGGCGGTGGCACAGGGGCAGGATCAGGCCCAAGGGGCCGGCGTGCAGCGACAGTGGGAGCAGAGGGCGGCGGCCGGCAGCATGGCCTGATCCAGCCACGCTACCGGCTGCATGCTCCACCGCCACAGGCTGGTCCCGGGCCTTTGTAGGAAGGGGTTAAGGTAAGGAACAGGGCAGGAGACTGGGGGTGGGAATGGAGGGGTCCAGACTCATGAGTCACTGGATCAAGGGATCAGGATGGGGGGGCTGGGTAGCGGTGATGGGGACTATGGATGGCTGGAGCAAGGGGTCAGGATGGGGGGGTTGGGGAGGGGTCAATGAGGCATGGGGACAAGAAGACTGGGTAGGGGCTGGTGGGGGCTGGGTAGCGGTGCAGGGGACTATGGATGGCTGAAGTGGGGACTGGGTCGGGGGGCTGGAGCGGGATGGATGGAGTTAGAGGCCTGGGGAGGGGTGAAGAGAGCATGGGGACAAGGAGACTGGGTAGGGGCTTGTGGGGGCTGGGTAGTGGTGGAGGGGACTATGGACAGCTGGAGCAAGGGGTCAAGATGGAGGCTGGTGGGGGCTCGGTAGTGGTGGAGGGGACTATGGATGGCTGGAGTGGGGACTGGGCGGGAGGCTGGGGAGGGATGGAGGAGGTTGGGGGACTGGAGTGGGGGCTAGGGATGGAGCGGGCTGGTGGGGCTCAAGCAGTTTGTTTTGCATTCATATATCTGTTTGTAGTATAGACATAGCCAAAAAGTAATTCAGTGAAGTACATCCCAGTGGGAATCCTCAGTTTCCTTTCCTTCCCATTCCCCTTTCCTTTAATCAAATATGAGGCTCCAGGCAACCCAACTCTTTCCCCATTGAATTGTAATATGTAATATAAAATCAACTTGGAAAAAATATTTACTTGTTTCCCCCCCCTCAAGCTATGTTCAGTCCTGGAGCAGAGGAAAGAACATACCACATTAATGATCCAAAATGTAGCCTTGCAGAGCTTTCCATCTTTCTGTGGGATCCAATGCTCACTTCTACCCTTGGAGGGGCCCAAAACAATGGATCTGACTTTTGTATGCATAGACAAGCTGTCTCATGCAACTTTTAGCGGGTTTTGTGTCTTCCTCTGACCTAAGAAACACTGAACTCATGGTAACTAATACACCTGCTGGTAGAGTGAGAGTTTGAAAAATATTTGCAGTAAATGTTTTTTTAAGTCTCTAAAGCATTCCTACAATAACTTTTTTAATATAATGTAAGTATCATATATAGAGTATATGATGGATTGTAGTTGGCATAAGTTGAGGACGACCTGCATAACTCCGTTTGTCACTGATGAACTGCTTCCTCAGACTCATGATGACAGAATACTTATACTATTATATCATGTATTCTCCATAGGAAGAATAACACCTGACTCCCTAATATTTTAGAAGCCCACTATTCTTAGTTGTTTATAAGAATTAACATTCTCATGTTGGCTGCTTACTCTCTGCCGCAAGCTCAATTTTTAAGGCTATGTGCACACTACAAGAATTTTCGCGCAACAAGCCTGTTGCGCTGTAAATGTTCCGTGATTGTTGTTGCGCAAGATCGCGTACACACTCGGTGTACTCTAGCGGAACAGAGCCCCCCCCCTTTTCTTAGTCCTCCTGTAAAACAAAGTGAACTGTGGGTACCTATCCCACAGTCCCCCGTATCGGTAACTCGCGCTATGGATACTGGGAAGAAGAAGGCTTCATGGGATAATTCTAGATTTCCCGTGGTGCATTCTGTTACCGACACTTCCTAGCAGTTGCCACTAGCAACGAGCGCGAAATTTAAACTGAAACGACCGTCTTTACGGAACTTCCCTTTCTGCATCAGCATGGATTCAGCTCTGATCTTGAATGCTGCGTTCAGCATTGTGAACACAGCTCAGCTTCTGATAGAGTACGTGTTCAGTTCTGATTCAGAGCAGGATTCAGATGACTCCAGTACCGAGACTGACAGCCTTGAGAACCAAACAGAAATTCTGATCAGTTTCTCAGACCGGCTGCACAGCGTGAACCGCAGTATCTGGTCACGGGAGACGAGCACAGATTGGTGGGACCGAATCGTTCTGCAGCTGTAGGATGATGATCAGTGGCTACAGAACTTTCGCATGCGGAAAGCCACATTTATGGAACTGTGTCAGGAGCTAGCCCCAGCCCTGCGGCGCAAGGACACAAGGATGAGAGCAGCCATCTCCGTGGAGAAGCGTGTGGCTATTGCCCTCTGGAAACTGGCGACTCCGGACTGCTACCACTCGGTCGCAAACCAGTTCGGGGTCGGACGGTTGACCGTCGGTGTATCACTAACACAAGTATGCAAAGCCATCAACCGAATTTTGCTAAGGAGGACGGTGACCCTGGGGAATGTGAGGGAGATCATCGCTGGATTCCAGGACTTGGGATTCCCGAACTGTGGGGGTGCAATAGATGGCACTCAAATCCCTATTCTCGTGCCTGACCATCTCGCCTCCGAATACATAAATCGAAAGGGATACTTTTCAATGGTTCTCCAGGCACTGGTGGACCATCGTGGGCGTTTTACTGACATAAATGCGGGTTGGTCGGGAAAGGTGCATGACGCTCGGATATTCAGAAACTCAGGACTGTTCCGCAGGCTGCAAGCGGGCACCTTTTTTCCCGACAAGAAAATGACAGTGGGGTGTGTCGAGATGCCCATAGTCATCCTGGGGGACCCCGCCTACCCACTGATGCCATGGCTAATGAAGCCTTTTACAGGGAAGTTGGATCCTGCCAAGGAGCGGTTTAATTATAGGTTAAGCAGGTGCTGAATGGTTGTGGAGTGTGCCTTTGGCCGTTTAAAAGCGCGCTGGAGATCGCTGTATGGCTGGCTAGACCTACACGAGAACAACATTCCACTTGTCATTTCCTCGTGTTGTGTCCTTCACAATATTTGCGAAAACCGTGGTGAGAGATTTCTGAACTCCTGGACGGTGGAGGCTGAGCGTCTGGAGTATGCATACCAGCAACCGGACACCAGGGGTATCCGGGGGGCACAGCTTAGAGCCGTGCACATAAGGGAGGCATTGAAGGAGCATTTCACCAACGGGGACTGATAGGCTGCTTTCTAATGTTTGAAATCACTGTTTTTGTTTTGCATCTTTAACTTAGAAAAATCATTAGATACAGATTGTTTGCTTCTTTCTCTGTTTTTTTTTTTTTTTTTTT
Source organism: Pelusios castaneus (assembly GCA_007922175.1). NCBI lineage: Eukaryota > Metazoa > Chordata > Testudines > Pelomedusidae > Pelusios > Pelusios castaneus. The sequence continues at coordinate 7,869,158 of ML685815.1, forward strand.
GACAACAGATGCCCAGGGCATATTGACAATGCATCACAATAAAGTCGGATTAAATTAACAAATGTCTCAACTTTATTAATGTAACACAAACGAAACGTAAGCTGTAAGGAGAGGGGGCTAGAGGTGGGTGTAGGTGCGGGACTCCACGACATACGTTGGGGGAGAGGTTGAGGTAACGTTATACCAGGGGTATCCCTGGGGATCAAAATACTGTTTGGGGGGAAAGTGCTGCACGGTTGGAGGGAACGGCAGATGTGGCTGAGGGGGGGGGGGCGAGCCTGGAGCAGACCGACCATGGTCTTCAGCAGCTGGGTCTGCTCCTGGAGAATGCCTATTAGGGTGTCCTTCTGCTTCATCCTCCTCTCGCTGTTCTCTCTCTGTTCCTGCCTGCACTGCCACCTCCATTGCCTTGTCTCCCTCGCAGATGCCTCGTTGGAATGCATCAGCTCCTGGAAGATATCTTCCTTGCTCCTGCGAGGCCTCCGCCTTATCTGTCTCACACACTCGGCTGGTGCTGAGCGCCGCCCAGCGAAGGTCATCTCTGCGGAAAAATGAAACATTTTGAATGTTGCAATTGTTCTCGCTCCGCTTATGTGCAAGTAAGGATGCTCTCCCTACGCATTCCAAAGTTACACGGGACAAGGAATACCGGGGGCCAGAAACAAGTTTCGCCAAGCGAGGGACGGGTTGCTGAGAGTAGACACACGGGACAGTGGACAATTAGCATTGCTCGTTCTGAGCCTGTGTCAGAGATGGCTGCAATAGAAGCCGATATCACACTGCTGAGAGTGCCTCTGCAAGCAAGAATGCATCTCCTGCATGTCGCTGAGTTCCAGCCGGGACCTTACGCTGCTGGATTGTGCGCTGCCATGGTTCCCGCGTCAGTGCTTGCGAGCTGGAAAAGGCGAGTCTCCCTGAATGGGGGAGGGCAAACGGTCGCTCTACCACCCACTTTTAAAAGAAGAATTTGGAGATATCTGGAGTACACGTTCAGTGACTTGAAAGGGACCGACTACTTGGCAATCGAGGCATGCATTGATGCGCTTTTCATGTAATGCCAGTAAGACGCCAAACCATTAACACATAGAAAAGAAGAAACAGAAAAGGAGTACTCAATGCCTTATCTTCATCTACACGCTATGCTGTAGCTGCTAGAATAGAGAGCACTGAAAACGTAACTTACTGGAGCTGTCATCGGTTGCATCAGGGGAAGGCGTGGAAAACGAATCCGCGGAGCTTGTCTCTGGCGGGGTGGTGAATAACTCCTGTCTCCCGATGTCGGTAGCTCCGCTGTCACCGTCCACGTCCTCTTCCTCCTCTGCTTCCTCGTCGACGACTGCATCGTCGCCTTCAGCCACCCTGTCCTTTTCGGACGCTGTCGCCGAAGTGTCCACAGTTGAAATAGGGGTGGTTGTGGGATCGCCGCCCAGGATCTCCTCTAACTCCTTGTAAAAGCGGCATGTTGCTGGCACGGAGCCGGAGCGCCGGTTTGCCTCTCTGGCTCTGTGGTACGTGATCCGCAGCTCCTTCACTTTTGCTCGGCACTGCAGAGTGTCTCTCTCGTACCCCTTCTCATTCATCGCCTGAGATATTTGTCCAAAAACGTCGAAATTCCTCCGGCTGCCACGTAATTGTGACTGCACGGTGGACTCTCCCCAGATGCCTATCAAATCCATCACCTCAGCTGTTGTCCAGGCTGGAGCTCGTTTGCTGCGCTGCGACGACATTGCAGGCGGGGCACACAGAGGCAGCAGCACTGAACAGCAAGCCAGAAGGGAGAGTGTGGAATTCAAAAATTCACGGGGCAGAAGGGGAGGTCGGGAAACATGACGTCACAGCAACAGAGTTCAGACGGAAGTGCAGAAGGGATGGGATTGGAATTGTGGGCCATTTCCGGAGGTTTCGCATTGCGCGGTAACCGTACACACACGGGCTGTCGCGCAATAGCTATTCTGCGTTAGACGCTACCACGCTCGTTTAGGTGGGCTCAACGCGCAAAAACTGTAAGTTAAATGTGTATGCTCGGCTTCTTATCGCACAATAAAGGGCTTTATCGCGCAATAACTTTGTAGTGTGTACAAGGCCTAAGTTTTAATAAAAGTGGCTCAGCGCTTTCCAAGAGTGAGCTTTGTGAAAAATAGCTAATTTGGCTAATGTTAAATGTCTTTTCCTTGAAGAGCTCTAGTGCCTCCATGGTAAAACTGATAGTGATAGTTCTGGGGACAGAAAGGTCCCCATGAAAACCCACCCAGGTTTGGTCAAGTTATAAGCCTTTGAAAATCACCATTTGTGTATTTAGAGCTTTATGGATGTTTGCTAATAAAATTTCTGAACCTTCCATCATGAGGTTGACCTTGACTCTGTATATGTAGGCTGGAAATGTGACAAAGACAGGCGACAAAAACTGTGAGGTGTAGATGATGGTAGAGGCTAGATAGAAGCGGCAGCAAGTGTCATCGACTCACATTGGTTTAGTAAATTAATAAAACTTCAGTATTTCAGTTTAACATTTTTATTAAAGTTCGAATGAAAACACATCTATGCATTTCTTTTGAATTGAGGTACTTAGACATGCTCAGTCATAGGTTGGTGGCCTATTGCAGGAGTGGGTGGGTGAGGTCTTGAGGCCTGCATTTTGCAGGAGGTCAGACTAGATGATCATACTGGTCCCTTCTGACCTTAAAGTCTATGAGTCTATGAGTCTATGCTGATGCTTCCGGTGCCAAAAAACTGTTGCCCATGTGGCAGCAGGCCTCACAAATTGCTGCTCAGCAAATACCATAACTTGCTCAGCTGCATCATCAGCTTAGAAGTAACATTGGTGGTATCCATGGTGTGTTTGCTAAAAACATTCTGACACGCTGCACATGTGGTGTTACAGTGGTCAAAGGGAAATTGTCTACAGGGTTAAGGTCTAAATAGTCTTTACTAGTGAATGGTTTAGTACTCCTTAAGATCCTAATGAAAAATGCATTCGTCTCTGTGCAAAGATGGTTTACCGGGTGTGAGGTTATATTAGGGGCTAGTATTGTTCAGTGGTTAAAGCATGAGAGTCTTGAGTTCTGGGTCTTAGTCCTAGCTCTGCCACGAAACTGCTGTGGGATGTTGGGCAAAGTCGCTTCACAACTCTGTGTCTGTTTCCTAATCTGTAAAATGAGGTTAGTATGTCCCTTTAAGACAATGGCTCTCAAATGGGAGTTGCAACCCCTTAGGGGGTCACAAGATTATTATGCAGAGGGTTGTGAGCCACCCAGAGCTGCCAATAGCTGTGCAGAAGCAAGGGAGGCAATGGGGCGCTAAGTTTGCTCTGAAAAGCTGTATTATACAAATTCTTTGCTCCCACCAGTATTAAACAATAACAATTTTAAAAATAACTTCTCTGCATCTAACAATAATTCCATAAAAATGTGGTTTAGTCTTAAGTTCAAAGTGCTGAGAAAAGATAAATTCATTTTAGGCAGAAGGTTTGGTTATAAATTTAGCATTTAAAATAGTGTTGCCTAGAAAAAAATGTATTTTTAATTTGGCAGGGAACCACACTTGGAGGCTGGCTGTGTGAAAGGGATCGCCAATGCAAAAAGTTTGAGAACCATTGCTTTAGGAGGTGGTACAAAGCTTGGTTCATTATCCCGTGTAAAGTGATTTCAGCTTTTCAGATAGAAGGTGCTATGGAAAAGTGAGGCCTGATTTTATCAGTCACAAGTCATGGTGATTTTAATGCCATCTTCCTTTTCCATCTATGTTTAAATAACATATTTCCAAGTACTTCAACCAGCACCCAAGCTATTGGCAATGCTACAGAAGTCATATACTCTTGGAGTCTTCATTATAGCCTTGTGTATGTTAGCATTTTTTAGGAAAGTTCCCATCAGGAATAAGACCAGTGGAAAGCATATGGTAAATGAGTTCCAAAGGGGGAGCCGTGTTAGTTTAGTTCAGCAAAACAAACAAGGAGTCCTCTGGCACTTTTAAAGACTAACAAATTTATTTATCACATGAGCTTTCATCATCATACTTGAGTTAATGAGGCAGGGGAGGGGTGATCTGATGGTCTTGTGTTATGCAGTGTTTGCTAGTTTGTGACAATAATTGCTATAGACATAAATGCCATATAAAATTATAAATATTTTTATGGAGCGATAACCGATGCATGTGGTACTGAGAAGTGGTTGCAAATGCCTATCTGGACTGGGGCCTGCACATGCATGAAGGGGGCCCAGACAATATGGGAAGGGGGCCTGGAGATTAGGAGGGTTCCGGGGCCCATCAAATTATACTTTAACCACTGGGACAGCCCCTCCGTTAAAATTCCCATTCCTATCAGAGGTTGGGTCATTAGGGAATTTTGGCTTTCCACACACTTGTTGGGGGGAGGGTTGCCATTTTGCTTCCTGAGGCAATGTGTGTGTGCTTTTATTGCACCAATTTCTGATGGCAAAGATGACACATTTTCAAGGCACAAAGTCCTTCTGTAAAACAGAGACATGAAATGAAGCACAGAGAGACAATGGGCCAATACTCAATGGGAGGAGGGGCACGAGCTGCACACAGTTCATTGGTATGCGCTAACTACACCAGCATGTGCCAACTGGTCATTTATGGCTGAAACGAGGTGGTCAGCACTATTGGCACCAATCTGAGCAAGCAAAGGCTCTCTTGTGCCGGCAATCAGCGATATGCAAAAGTCTGTACGTCTTACTTTATAAAACCTGTGATCCAAGCAAACAAGGTGAGCAGAGCTAAAGAAAGCCCAGGCTCTTACCACACCCGTGTCCCTGCTGCAGCCACATCCTTTCCTGAGCCTCCCCTGCCAATAAAGAGACGTTCCAAAAAGGAAAAAGCCACTGAGGCTGGAACCTCTGAGCAGAAAGTGTCACATGTTCACATTATCTGAGGAGACAGTTCACATGGCAAGGCCAGCTAGGCCTCATGTAACCGACCGACAATGAAATGGTTCAGGTCTCCTTAAAGAAACATGTTCTTGAAATTGATGTAGTGTTGGGTCAAAAGCAAGCCATAGTTCTGTATATACAAAGGGTATAATTTATTCAGTATCTTCAGAAGGATCAAATGTTTGGTTTTGCTACACTAGACATCAGGAAATGAAAACAAAATTGAAGTTGGAAGTTTATGTCCTCTCCCCATAGCAACTTGTGAAAGTAAAATTAATGCAAACCGGAGCAAGTGGCTGTTGGCTAGCTCAGCAAAAATGTTTGTCTTTGATGTAAATTGTTCAGCAGGACCAGTTTATAAAACTTATTTTTTATTTGTATAACGTCTAAGGCAGCAAGTTAGAAAAGCAGAGTTAGAAAAGCACAGTTCGGCATCTAAGAAAGGTGACAGTGTTTCCATGTTTTAAATGATAATTTCAATGGAGCTTCTTCTAGGAAGATCTCCACCAAACAGAAGAGCATGATTGACAAACAAGATGCCCCTTCCCATTTTTGAGTGCTCACATTGGCCATTAGGAATTGAGGGTTGGACAGGACCCCTCAGTCATACCGTCCAGTCCCTGCTATCACAGGCAATCACGTCTTATAAACTTGTTACTTCACTTATAGCATTCCACCTTCAGACTAGTTAAATTGGTCTCCTCGCCGCTCTCACCCCCCTCCTAAGGCATGGTTGCTCCAGAACCTTACACTAATCTAATGATTAGTAACTAGAAAAGGGATAAACAATAGTGTGACACCCTGGACCCCATGTTCACCATTCTTACCTGATTACGATATATTTTGCAGCGTGCATTGTGAAGTGTTGTTTGAAAACTCAGAATCTACTGCATATTATTATCCTGGTGAAATGAACCTTCTAATTTTCAACCTAAATTTTGTCACAAACAGTTTATCCCAAGCTGTTCTTCAGCCAGCTCTGGACTTTAGCTTAAATAGCTTTTCACCCTTCCTGGTGCTTCCCCCACCCCTTCCCCAATGTATTTAGAGAGAGGAACCTGATCTCCTTTCAGCCATCCTTTTGCTAGAGTAGACTAAACAACTTATGCTCCCCCAGACTTCCCTCACAGGACAGACTATCATTCTCTAATTATTCTGGTACCTCTTCTCTGCACCTGTTTTCCAATTTGAACTAATCTTTCTTGAAGGTGACCAAAACTGTACAAAGTATTTCAGAGATCTTACTACAAGTCTATTTCTACTGGATATACCTTGCCTGATACATCCCAGAATCACATTTGCCATTTTTATAGCCACATCAGACTGATGGTTCACAGTCATCCCATGATCAACTAATGCACCCAGGTCCTTCTCCTCTTCTGTCGCTTTCAACTGATGAGCACCATCTTACAGCAGAAATTCATTGGAGCAGTAGGTAGGAGAGATTCAGCCACGTGTGTAATTGTGCACTCAATGTACAGTAGCAATCAAAACTCTAATGAAATGTTGGGAATCATTAGGAAAGGGATAGATAATAAGACAGAAAATATCATATTGCCTCTGTGTAAATCCATGGTACACCCACATCTTGAATATTGTGTGCAGATCAGGTCACCCCATCGCAAAAAAAAGCACACTGAAATCAGAAGAGGTACAGAAAAGGGCAACAGAAATGCTTAGGCTTTGGAACAGCTTCAATAAGAGGAGAGATTAATAAGACTGGGACTTTTCATTTTGGAACAAGGATGAGAATATGACAGAAGTCTATAAAATCATGACTGGTGTGGAGAGAGTAAATAAAGTGCCATTTACTGCTTCCCAAAACACAAGGGGTCACCAAATGAAATTAATAGGTAGCAGGTTTAAAACAAACAAAAGGAAATATTTCTTCCCACAACGCACAATCAACCTGTGGAACTCTTTGCCAGAGGATGTTGTAAAGTCCAAGACTATAACGGGGCTCAAAAAAGAACTAGATATATGGAGGATAGGTCCATCAATGGCTTATTAGCCAGGATGGCAAGGATGCAAAACCATGCACTGAAGTGTCTTTAGTCTCTATTCTCCAGAGGCTGGGAATGGGCAACAGGATGGATCACATGACTGCTGCTTCCTTCTGAAGCACTTACCATTGGCCACTGTTGGAAGACAGGACACTGGGGCTAGATGAACCCTGGTTTGACCCAGCAAGGCCATTCTTATGCTTTTATTATTATGACAGTGTGATGAAAAGTATTGCTGCTTTTGATTTTTAAAAAAAACTGGTAAACATAACTCCATGGTCGGCTGATGTTCCTGTACAATTTATTTTACAAAGGATGAGATGAAGCACTGAGGTGCATACATAATTGCAGAATAATGCAGGAAAATACAGTTAAACTTTTTGCAATGTTTTTCAATAAGACAGAAAAAATACGTATAGCAAATGCTTTCAATACCTAAGGACCAGATCCATTTGTGGTGTCAATTAGCACTGCCTTATTAACTTCACTGGAGCTAGGCTAATCAACACCATCTGAGGAGCTGTCCCTTAAACCTTTTGAGCATTCAATTCTTCAGCCATAATGATACCATCATATGCTTTTATGGGACAATGATCAGATTACAATTTTCACAAAGATCAAAGGTTTACTATTGTTATTCAGACACAGAGCTTATGTTACATCAGCTGTTTAAGGGTCTATTCAGACAACAGTTGTGGAAAGATATAAAATTTTTGATTAAAGACATTTTAAAAAGAGGTCATTAGTACTGGCAAAAGACAAACGTTACTTTAAAAATTTAGAAAGTATTTAGCAAAAGGACCAAATAGGCAACTTCATGTTATTAGAAAACTACTTTAGAACATGGTTTGCTTTTGAACAACTATCGTTAGACTGTTTGCCAAACTACTCAGTGGCTTTCCCACCTTCTTCTGGATTGCTGAAACAAAGCACACAATTTTTAAAAAGATGAGATTTCATTTGTCCAGTATCGCCCCCTACTCTGTCCAGAACAAACTGATATCTTTGTTTTTTAAATGGTTTTTGCTTCATGTATGACCAAGAGAACGGGGACTGGGCAAACCCCCGAGGCAGTTTTAAAAATCTCAGCCATAGTATTCATTACTCTGAAGGAGTAACAAGTCTCAGAACATACTTTCCTAAATCCAAATGACTAGACAGTGACACCTTGCAAACCTGAGTGCCCCCAAAACTCATCACACTCCTCAGCAAATGCATGTGATTAACCACACCTGCACTCTGTGTCACTGAACCACAGTAACAGCCTCAGAGTAAAGGGTCATCATTCACAGGGACCTCATCAGAAAACAGCATTTGCTTTGGTCCAGTGTGGCCTTTATTCCAACATATCTTGTGAAGTTGCTGCTTGTTTTAATGGCATCCCTGTATGGAAGGATGTCTGTTGGAAGATTAGATTAGGAGGTTGTTCTGAATGTATAAGATCATTTCTCTTTGTCACATTTGCCTTGGAAGGGTAAAGTAACGCATGACACTCAAAGACCTTGATCATATGAGGTGCTGAGTGACCTCAACTTCACTGAAATTCATCCAAGTTGAACAGGATCTCCTCAAAACAAGGGATAGACCCAGCAAAGTGCAGAGGAGAAGGAAACAGAAGCTAGTGCAAGATAGAGGCAGTTGGCGAGCCTTCTCTTCAACACGGCTAAAGCTCCCTATGTTTCAATGTCAGTGATAAGCATTTCTAATGTCCATGCTTGACATTAATAATCAGTGAAATAACATCAACTGAATTTGGGTTTGCACTGAGTGAGAGTGTGGAAGCAATATGGGAACTGAGAAAGCTGCAGGAATCTGTATGCTGACTAGATCTGAGCTGTGGAATTCATGAGGTGAGCCTATGCAATTTTATATTTATGTGGCTGCAGCAGGTACCATGTAAAGAGGCCCCTAGAATTTGGGGGAATTATTAACTGTATTCTTATAGAATTACAGTTGAAGTTCAAATCATTGTTCAATTACTTTGGAAATCTGAAGCAATGAAACAGGAAATGCATTCAAATTGTAGTCCTGAAAGCTCAGGTATCTGAACACAGTAATTGGCAAGCTTTTTCTACATTTCTACTGAGTTTGTCTTTCATATTATACCTAAAAAATAGTCCAACTTAATATAAGTTGAGGGAATTGAAATTTGAACATCTGTTTCAAATTTGATTAAAATTTTTCTCTATATTTTTTATATTGTCCTAAAGTGTTATTAAAAGGTCTTTAAGAAGACGTTACTAATGTATGCATCTTAGAATCATATATTTAGCAAGGCACGAAAGGACTCTGCCTTGTGTAGTGCATGGGATTAAAAATTAGAAATCAAACTATGCCAAGTGTTGGTCCCTTAGGTGAACAGACTAGGAAAGACTCTATGGTCTATCGCACAAAGAGGAGTAATTGCACTTCCAAACACAGCAGCTTGAAGCAAAGTTTGAGCACCAGTCACACTCAGAAATCTATCCAAGAAAAGCAGGAAATCTTGTTTTGAACATTAGTGCAGTATAAACATGCCAGTGACATTTGAAAATCTAAACTGAAGAACAAAACGTATGGAAACAGATACAGCTCTGATGGAAATGATTCTAAAACAACGATTTGGAGCTGTGCATTCAGAAACAGAAGTCACATACATTTATGAGTAACAGCTACTTTAAAACACGAGGTAATGACAATTGCACAGATAACAGGTGGGGAGAGGAAATCCCCCAAGTATTTTCTAAAGAAAAGACATGCTAATGAAAAAGGATGTGTCCTCATTAGGTCATAGACAGAATGCACGTGCTCCCAAGTCTCAGAGGATGCCTGGGTGGGATTTGTGTATATGGGACCCTGAGTCATGGGTGACCTAGTGTTCTGGTTCAGGCCATCACCACACTCCCAGGAACCTGGGAAATCTTTGGATATGAGTTGTGTATTGCCATCCATCAGTATCCTGGGGAACCCTTGACACGTGACCAAGGAATCACCGTATTACTGAATCATTCTTTATTGTATTATTGAGGGTCACGGAATGTTTTTCAAGGCGCTCCCAAATCCCAAGGAAAATTGGGGTTGAGAGAACCTTAATATCACTCTTTCCAAAGTCTTGCGGACAGTTGGGGGTTAGGGCTTGATTTTGGTGTGTCCACAGCTCAAGTTGTATGCAGAGTTAAACATCTGTATTGTCAGATGTGTTCATCTTCATTTTCAATATGCAAGTGAATTCTCTGTCAAATACAGCCACTTAGCTTTTGCAAGTCAGTTTCCATGCCATGGAGACAAGGAGCTGGAATAATGGGACATTTCTCTGTGGGTCCATTACAGATCTTGTACAGTTTGAATTCTTCACAGCATTGTTTTGGCCATAATTTCATTCACAATTAGTAGCAGAACATGTGTTTTTGTATTGGGATGGAAAGACTTCTGCTGGTGATACTCTATCAGCTATTGCTCCCACTGATTCCCAAAGCTGGTCAGACTCTGTATGGGCCTGATCTCTAGAAATCTGTCCCATAGCTGGAGCTGTACATGAGAAAATTACTTTGGTAAGAGACCACAGCTATTTCTCTAGGGTTTTGTTCCATCACCTGTGAGCACTCAGCATTTCTGGAAAGCAAGCCATGTGTTTCTATGTGGGCACCAAGCGGTCCAGGTTACCTATTTGTTAAAACCTTGCTGAAATGAAGAGCCAGGGAGTATCCCTCTCTGAGATCCTGAGCAGTTAGTACTAGTGCTGGTTTGAATACATTGAACTAACCTTCTACGAAAGCTTTAGTCAGAATTCCCAAAATATCGGCTATGTTAAAATAGTGTGCTTCTCCTAGAGAACGGTTAGCACATTGCTAACACAGCTGTGTGGGCAACTTGCAAAGGGAAAGCAGCAGGAAACTGCACAGGAAAGTGAAAAAAATGAGGCAATAACCCTGGAAGCAGCAAGCCTCTTCTTCTTTTATACCACACAATGGAGAAGGTTGGCACTCAAGCAGAGCTGTACATGAGAAAATTACTTTGGTAAGAGACCACAGCTATTTCTCTAGGGTTTTGTTCCATCACTTTGTGACTTTCTGGGGAATAACTCACGTCTTGTAAAACGTAGCCTCCAAAGGCCTCAGGCTGTGTTCCTAAGGCTGGCCGTCTTGCAAGGCTTACAGCAGCCTAAGTGCTGAATGACATAGACGCAGGTTGTGGAGCTGAAAACTTTTGGGGCAGGTTGGGAATCTATCAGCAGCCTTGTCAGCAGCTCTTCATCTGTGACAGCAGCTGGGGGCTTGCCGGTCATTGAAGAAGCAGATCTAACCCACATGTTAAAGCCAGGGCATAGCACATCTAACTAGCGAAGGTCAGGAAATGGCAAAGGAGATGGTTCCAGAAGGAATTCAAAGCATGAATAAGATAGGCCTTAAAAAGTCAGTTTGCTTAAAGTCAGATGCATCAATAAACAGCTCACAAATGGGCAAGGGAGGCGGGTGTGGAAGACAAATTATGTTCTCATTCTGTACGATGACAGAAAAGGCTACATGTGCAAGAGTGCAAACTGTTTTGCATCCTGTGGTAAAACGTGGAAGGACTCAGAGAAGCTAAGATTTCTAACATCATATGGGGAAGTTAAAATGGATCTAGTATGTTGTAGTTGCGAGGAGAAAGGAAGTGTTTGGGTCTGTGGATGGAATAGATGTGAATGAGACAGACCAGTGTGGCAGAAATGAAGAGCAACATACAAAGCCATTCAGCCTAGGCAACGGTAGTAAATATTGCACCCTGGATGAGCTAGAGAACAATCAAGCTAAGAAAAGTAGCTACTGAAAACCGAAGGCATTCAGACAGTGGATACAAGAGGCCTAGGACAGACAATAGCCTGACCAATGGCTAGGGCAAGCAGAACTATGAGGAAAGAATTAGAAGCAAGAGATGTTGCCTGGGGACCCACTGCTGAGGAATAGCTCAAAATACCTATATTTGTTTCAAATTTAGAGGGGAAAAAATAGTTATCATCTCTGGGGTGACAAAATAAGGCATGTGACAAAAAGCATCCTGTGAATTCCTGGGAAATTTTCACTAATTATCCTTTATGTGGAAACAAATGCACTACTCATAAACTGGAGGTTTTCTAATGGTAAAATTTCTTTTGAGTCTTTAAATTACAGATAACTCTCTAACACCAAAAGTATTGCAGCCCTCATGCAGATTCAAAATGAATTTATCTGTACTACAGATTAACTGTTGAATAAATGCTAATTATCATGATCTGACTGAAATATTTATAAGCAAAAAGAATACAATTCCAACCAGTAATATGTATATATACATAGCATTTTTAAACAGGCCAATTTCCAAAACGTAAAATGAATTATGAACAAAATTGATTGGGGATAAAAAACTTAAATAGAAATTAATGCATTAAAATTGTTACTATGGAGCCTAACTCTTACTCAGTGCTTTTTTTTTGTAAATAAAAGGGTCCTACTACTCAGCCAGGGACCCAGGTCCGCACTGCTGTGAAAAAAAGGTGCCAGTGCCCATCACAAGTACTCAGTATCCCTGAGTACCATCACAAAAAAGGCCCTGCTTTTACTGCAGATCAATTTGAAAAATGTGTTTATTAGCCCAACAATGAATGGCTTTCTTCCAGTCCTCTGGTACTGTCCCTGTTTCCAAGATATAATACAAATTAAAATAAATAATTTGAAGAGTTCTTCAGCCAACTCTTTTAAAAAATTTTGTGTGCAAGTTACCAGTTGTTCAGATTTGGTGAATCATCTTCTTTAGTTACTGTTGAAACAGAAAGTGTCTCACTATAATCATATAAATAAAATATAATAACTACATCATACAGTTGATGGCTCAATACCACATAGGAAATGATAGGGAGAGCTGAGTTGAACCTGGAAGGGCCTTGAAAGTGAAGACAAATGACTTTTGTTTGATACGGTGGAGAAGTGAGAGACAATGGATGGTTGCGGAGAGAAATGATGTGTCTGAAAGGATGAGCCAGAGGAGGCTTTTTTGTGTCTGTGTTACTATTTGTGCATGAGGACAATAATTATTAGCCATCTCTGTATAGTGCTCTGTGATTCTTGGATTTAAAGGCAAACTATCTCTAGTAGTATTACACATAAAATATTATAGTGTTTCTGTGCCAAGGAAGTGAAAAAATGAGAGGAACATGAGAATGACAAGACATGTGAATGACAAGCAAAGCATGATGTTGGACCAAGCAGAATGGTTGCAGGGCATCTGGGAAAGTCAACATAGATGACATAGGACTAGAAGGGCTATCAAGTCCATTCCCTACCTACTGTTGCAGGGAACCAAGACATACAACCCCATCACAAAGATATCAAGCTTGATCTCTTGATGTTAGTGGAGACAGGATAGACAACCTTTCTCATCACCCTGGATTTCTTTTCAGCATTTGCCCTGTTGACCATGAAAAACTACTGTATCACCTGAGAGAGCTGGCAGGGTCCAGGGTAATTGGCTACAATTATTTGAATCTTCCTGGAGCGACGTAGCCAAAGAATAATGATAAGAAACTGCACCTCCATCACTAAACCTCCCATCTATAGAGTTCCACAAGGATGAATTCTCTCTATGACTATAGTCAGCATCTACATAAAACCCCTAGGTGAACCAGTAAGACAACGCGGACTCAAGTGCCAGAAATATGCTGATGATATACAGCTCTACTTCTCCATATACACCCCTACCACTGCCATCATGACAGCTCAGGGGTTGGATGAAATCAGTTTATGGACAAAGATCAGCTGGCTAAAGCCAAACCTGAGCAAAACTGGCATGATACTAGTGGGCAGAGGAGAGTATTTTGAAGAGTTTGCAGCCCTGGTGCAGTCTTCTTCAGCTGAATATTCATAGCCACAACTTATCAATGCAGTCTGTAGTCTAGAAGTGCTCTGGGATTCCTCTTTAATGTTGAGTTCTCACACCACAACAGCTGTGAGAAATGCTTTCTACCATCCCCATCCCATCCCAGTCGATGAAAACCTGGGCTCAGTTATTTGTGCCTTTGTCCCTGCTGAACTTCAACCTTATACACCTGGTCATGAACTCTTCAGCCCTTTGGAAACTCCAACTGATACAAAACACTGCAGTGCATTTCCTTAGTGACACAGGCTATTGCAAGCACATCACATCTATACACCACACTCCACACTACTTTCCCATAATGTTTCAAATCAAATTGATAGTCTTGGTCCTTATCTTCCAAGCACTGCATGGCCTGGGTCATAAATGACCACCTAAAGCTCTAGGACAAAGACCATGGCCAACTACATTCGTCTGGCACAATGGCACTCTCAAAAATAATAGTGAAGTTTATCTGTGCAGGAGACAGAATTTTCTCAGGGGCCAGACCAAAACTGTGGAATGAACTCTCCAGGAACTAATAACTATCAAAATCTCACCACACTTCGACTTTGCTGTCTCTAACATAAACACATAGCAACAGGCATATTTAATAAATAAGAATTTTTTTTAAACTACCAAAACAAGACATTTCATTGCATGTTTTTCCTCCTCAGAAGAGGATGAGAAAACAAACAACATAGGACAGACAGATGTATAGTTGCACTGCTTAATGAACTACTGGAAAGAGCTCAGATCCTACAGGGATGAGTGCAGGACAAAAACCTATACAGAACAGAGTAGAATAGACCTGCTAACAATCTGCAGATATCTGATGGGTGTAAATACCAAGGAAAAAGAGATGGAGGGACAAAGAGTACACAGGCCTCCCATAGGCTATAAACTAGAAGTTATTTGGAGGAAATTAAACAAAGGTCAATCTAAACTTGGATTTATTTGGCTGGGAAATGTCTCCCAAAGAGAATGTTAGAAGATCCTACAGAAAGCAGAGACTGGAGGATATCACACTGCATAGGCAGGAATGGACTTGGAGATCTCATTTTTTCCAGTAGGTGTCCTCTTGCTGCCAGTGAAGTCAACCAGACATTTAATGAGGTAGCTACAGAACAACCAAGTCCTTCCTGGTAAATAGAAGGTGCAAGTGGTCCTTTTCAATCTTACTTTCAATTACCCTCAAAGAGAAATGGAGATGATATTAGTGTGTCTCTGAGTGGGAGTATAAAACATTAGGGGCTTCAACAGGTGTCTTTCCTCACTGGAGTCTTCTCCCTAGCCATTTGCCTTATTTTCTGCTTTGGGGAAAAGCCCGTACCTCCCTGTACTCTGATTTACTACAATAGCAAGGAAGTTGTGCTAAAAAGTATTATACAAATCAATGAATCCTCACAACACTCCCGTAAAATAGGTATTATAAGCCCCTTATTATAAATGGGGGAACCAGAAAAATTATGTGACTTGCCCATGGCCATCCAGCTGATCAGTGGCAGTGCTGGGATCCATGTTCAGGAGCTCCTTGCTTCCAGCGTCAAGGTAAAATTGCTAGTCTGCAAGCATGGCAGAGGCTTGCAGTATGGCTGTTCTTACATACGACACGAAGAGAATCCCGCAATGGGTGCAGTGCAATCACTGAAGAGCGGAGCTCTCTCTGTACCACAAAGCAAAGTCCTTGCTTTCTCCTGGATGCAGCACATCATTGGCAGCTGGAAACCGATCACAGGAAGAACAGACATATTTGGCTTCTTAACCCTGGAATGTTGGGAGCTTAAGGCATAACATAATAGGAACTGATGTGATGATCAAATGTGACAGAGATAGTCCCGCTAGGTAATAAATACAAGGTATCTGGTAGCAGAACAACCCTTTTCCTTTCCTGTATCTCTTCTGACCCTTTACAGAACCCATACGATCCCATCACTTATCACTAATCGGATCAGTCTATATCTCCATGTCCACAGGTCTGATATCTCCAGTTTTGTGTTCTTGTACCCACAGTTCCCTGTCTTTGGCAGGCTCCACTTTCCGAAGCAATTGATCCACAGGCTCTATTGTCTGAAAAGAATACAACAAGAAGCAAGTGTCAAAAGCACGTAACAGGGCACAGAGTAGTTCCTGCTGGAAGCGTACCTTGCAACTCTCACCGCCACAGGAGTAAAATCCTCCTCCTGATTAGCTGGATTCATAAATGGGAGGTCAGTCAGAACACAGGCTTTGCAATAGGAATCCTACTATTAGTTGAGCAAGCCCCGCGTGTGTTGTTTCTGACAGCGTGGGGTGCCTATGCACAGGCAGAGGAGTTCAAAGGTAAGGAAGGGTAACTGAGGCTGCCTGTTCCCTCTGGGGTTTGTACTGATCCACAGAGGACCTTCCCCCGAGCCTGAGAGGGCCGTTTGTTCTCTGGATCTGAGTGCATCTTGCACCTGTTCAGCAGACAGCACTGTGAAAGGCAGCGTCTGCATAGCAGTCTAGGTCAGCTAGGAAGCCCCTGGCGTATCTCATAGCCAGCCCCAGGGCAGCAGGCACACACAGATCTCCAGAGACTCCAGTAGAAATGTCATGGGGACACTGAACATGTATGTTAAATCTTATAAAACTGAACAGGAGTGAAACATGGAGCTGTACTCCGCTGAGACAGTGCCCATGTGCAGCCTGGTGGAAAATACAGGATGGACACAGATGCTTCCCCATTGCCAGAGCCCTCAGAGTTATTTCATCTAATAAGCAAAACTGTAAACTCAGTACATTCCTGCTCCTCACCCCCTCGCCCTCAGTCAGTACTGACACCTATACAGAGGCTACCTAATGGTTTTTATTATAACCTTCTTCTTATTTCTATTATGGAAGTGCTTCCAGGGCCTACCTGAGACTGAGGTTCCCTCTACTTGGAACTGTAAACAGTCCTTGCCCTGAAATGCTTACCAACTTAACAGCCAAGACAGCTAAAGGGTGGAGAGAGGGAGCACTGTTATCCCCATTTTACAGATAGGAACTGAGGCAAAGGGTGAGAAAGTGACTTACTCAAGGTCAGACAGAGAATCTGTGGCAGAACTAGGCACCAAGCCCAGAATTCCTGAGTCCCAGGTCCCTGAACCACAAAACCATCCTTGCCCTGCCTGTTTTCACTGGCTTGTTACTGTGACAAATGTTTTGTGCAGAGTGAGTTTTGGGGAATGTTTGAGCTTAAATGGTTTTCTAATCTTTAGTTAGTAGAAATTACATTTTACATTTTTTTAAATGTGAAATTACATTTTACAGAGAGGGTAACTAAAGATGGCTCTGCTGTGTGAGAACAAAATTAGTGGAGAAAAAAACTGCCAAAAATATCAAATAATTGTTTGAAGACCTCTGATCTTGACTTCATGTAGGATGGGGTGGGCAAACTTTCTGGCTCAAGGATCACATCCCGGGTGGCAGGGCACACATAGTGGCAGAGGGGCAGGGCTTATAAAATGAAATAATAATAAAATAGATGATAAACAAAATAAAATAAAAATAAGGGGTAAATAAAATAAAATTCCAATGCAGATGAGCCCGGGGGGGGGGGGGAAGCAGCTGCTGTGCTCTGGCCACGACACCACTATGCTTTTGGGAGGAAGGGGAAGGGCCAGGAAGGAGGATGCAGCAGCCACGCTCCAGGTTGTCAGCCAGACCCAGCTGGAGGGCTGGATGAAAGGCTCAGGTGGGCCATATCCAGTCTGCAGCCTGTAGTTTGCCCGCCCCTGAGGAATAAGTCACTGTCCCAGGTGGCTGCTTAGGGGATAATTAGTAAACATGCACCTGAAACTGATAAAAAGGTCACCAGGGATTTAGTCAGCAAAGAGCAACACTGTCAGGGGAAAAGTGACAGCCAGCAGAACACAACAGAGGCCCAAGCCGCAGGCAAGGAACTCCGTTAGAGAGTACTCTGTGGCTAAAGGGCCAAGATATGACTAGTTAAACCCAAGGGCAGAGGGTTTTCTGGTAGAAGAGCTGACTGAAGGTTTGCTGACATTCGGTGGCGTTTTTCTCTAGTTCATAAAAGAGACCCACCGAAGAAGATGCACTGTGGTTCCTGAAGGCCTGCTTGGACTTGTTTATTGCCAGTGTGAGGGGTAACCAAGGCCAGGCTCAACCACCTCAGGCCTGACTGCAGTGGAGACCACTGGGACCTACACTGATGGCAATGATCAATGTTTATGATGTGCATGGCTATGAATAAGTGATTTCTGTAATATGAATACAGAAACATCCCCCCAGATACACCGCAACACACTCAATACTGCACCTATCAGAGTACATGCCAAGCAGGCAAGTATTTGAAAAGGTGCCGTTTTATAAGATTTTACATTTTTGTTTTGAAAGGATGGTGGCTGTGACTCCCCTCTTTCTTGCAACAAGGAAGGATTGTGTGGAGCTTTGTGCTGCTGGGAGAGTGAGCAGCATCTCGCTAGGACAGGTGCAATTAAGGCAAGGGGCTGCTTTGCCTCAGACCCTCCTGTCAAGCACTTCTCAGCCGCACCCCGCATGCCCCAAGACTTCCAAGATGGAATATTCCCATGAACTGTCCCTTCGATGCTCTTTCATCTTCCCGCCCTCAGGTTCTGGGTGTCTCTGGAGACATAGGGCAGGTGTACAGCCACAGACTCCCAAACTGGCACCACTTACATATCACTCTTACTTCAGCCCCATCTCCATTACACGTGGAATTCAGCGCATTGCGTCCAAGAGAGGCAGAACCTCACTAAACTCTGGGACCAAAGGGACCTAAAGGTAGAGTAGACTCACGCTTTGGTTGAACATGTCTGTCTCATGCCGCAGCTGTGTATACTGGCAAAGGTGCTGCCTAATCATTTCCACCCGCTCCACCTCCAGCCTCTCCAGCTCCTGCAAGGGAAAAACAGTCCCATATCTTCATCAGTGACGGAGCCTGGAGTGCTCGATGCAGGCCCAGCTTAGAGTTTACTAATGGCCATGGTTCCCCCATTGGAGACAGGGCTGTGTGCCCCGTGTCTCAGGAAGTACACTTGGTGCAGATGCAACAACAGCAAGTCTGGCCTGTGCCCACAGCAACTGGTGGGGGGAACCAGCAAGGAGCCAATGAAGCAGGGAAGGTTTGTCTCATTCTCGAAAAGAACCGGCTGCAATCTTTAAGGCCCCTGAGATAGCTCACAGGGTGCACATGAGGTGGATTGGAGAAGAGCCCCAAGCCCACTTACAGGTGCTTCACAGGTCTAAAATACATAAAAGCCAGGACATTTTCCACAGGACTAACGCTGGCAGCATGAGCCCCAAAAGCGAGAGGTCTGGGATATGATACCTTCAGAGAAGCAGAATTGCCAGCAATTACCTCACACTATGTATGTGCTGGGAATATCTCCATGCTCATTGTGAAACCATGGGATAAAAACCGATCACAATCCTTATTAATTTATACATGTATTTACAATTTAACATGCATCTTTTACTGCTCTGTCCTCTTCCCACTACTCCTCTTTCTAGGCCTATTTCTGCCATTCCAAACATTTCAGCAACTTCAAATTACTGCCCCTTTTAACACATACTGCAAGGAAAACATTTTCTTTTTTCCTCTCCAAATGACATTACACTTGATTTACTGGATGGGAACTATAGTGACAGGTTAAAGCCTGCTTTCTCCTCTGTATTGTTGCTGAAAATGGAGAGATAGCAGCATGATCAACATCATAGATTATCCTGAAGGGTTTTTATCACAAGGAGAAATGAAAAACAAGCAGTATTAGAAACCCAAAATGCTACACACCAATACATACCAGAGAGGTGGTCACCATTTCTTCAAACCACTTGGATTGGGCTTGATTATAGAGATCCACACAGCGCATCAGGTCATCTCCTGGAAAGATCAAGAGAACAGGAAGTCATCATCCTAAATCCTCATGAAGGCATGGAGTGGGAAGCGACAGTTTACTTTTTGTTTATAGATTCAGACATTTTAAGGCCAGAACTGATCATTAGGTTCTCTAGTTTGATCCCCTGCACAGAACAGCCATAATTTCTGGCTGAACTAGAATACATCTGTATTAGATTTGTTATGTGCAAACAGAAAACTATCCCACCACATACTCAGTTCTAGAAAAGGACCAGATGGCCAATTTCCTAAAGCTGAAAATATTTATTAGTAAAGCTAATTAGGGCATTGGGATTTAAACAGAAAAACGTGAATGATAATTGGTGCTCCTTTCAACACATTTACGAGGTGCCCATCCATAATCCAAAGTGAGGGAGGGACCAGGGCTGACTGCAGAAATGGCTCAGCTAGCACTACGTAGCCTTCAATTGTTTCCAGCACTGGCCACAGAGTTGGTACAACCACCTGTGGAACCAAAGCAGCCGATGGTGCTGAGGTGGAGGGCGGGAACGCTGCCATGGTAACAGTGATAGTGCGAAGTACAGTGGCGCCAAGGAGGTCCCTTGTGCCAAACCTGGCACCTCAGTCTGTGGCAAGGGGACACCAGGATTTAGTGCTGACAGACCTGGAGAGTCAGCAGCCCATCCAGGCAGCGAAGCTGTGGATGCCATAGCCCTGGACCAAAGAAGAATTTAGGTCCAAAAGGCAGAGGAGGTCCACTAACACCTAATACGCTGCTGATGTGGACACAGCCAGTGCCAGAATCACCCTTTTCAATATCGGACTCAATGGACAGGCTGAGATCAGAGCCGGAATCAATGGCACTTCTCTCACATCCCTACATGGTACTGGGGAGTGGCTGGAAGAAGCTGCTCCATTTCATATGCTGGGAGCAGCAATGCTCCTCCTCCAGGCCTGGAGTGGTCCTGACTGGTCTCGAAAGACCTTTTCTTTGGCGCAGTTGAAGGAGAGTGACTTCTGTCTCTCTTTGGAGAGGTGGCAGCTACAGAGCGAGAGCTGGCACCAGTCTCTGAAGTCGAGGGTGATCTCTGAGCCAACGCAGGCCTCGGTACCAAAGCGGGCCTCAGGGTCTGGTCGAGCAGGTGCTGCTTCAAGGGAAGGCCTCTAGCCACCGGAGTCCATTTTGAGAACAACGTACAGATTGAACTCCGCTCTTCAGTATGAGACTTTCCTGAGTACAGCACTTGGTGTGGGGGATGTTGTTGGAAATTCCCACCCATCCTGTAAGGGAGAATGTTTGAACCCTCGTAAGGGTGCTACTAGCTACATCCAACTAGAACAACACGTGCCAAGCATTTTGAGGAATTGTGAGATTAAGAATCACACAGAACTCCAACTCCAGCCAGAGGCATTAAGAAGGAGTGGGGACTGGTGGGGCGATGCCACCTTAGTAAGCCAAGTGAGGAGCTATGCCCATAAGGCACAAGTGCTGCCCCTCCACAGATACTGCTAGGCAAAATTCTCCAGCTCTAGTGCACTGGGCATGCACACACCTAAGTGGAATTCATGACTGTATCTACTCAAAGAGGAACAAAAGGAACTCTAGCAATTATTTAGGTCCAGTCCTAGATGGAGATGGTAACTGTGTCAATGATTATGCAGAAAAGGCAAAAGTGCTGTTCTGGATTTGGAAAGAAGCAGAATAAGGTATTCACATTTCACAGTGACAATGAAATATATTTTCTTTTCCAATAGCAAGTTCTGAAGTTAAAATTTTTAATTCTGCAGTTCCAGATAATTTGCATCCAGGAATTTAAAAAGAATTGGCCAAAGAACTCTGAGCTACTGATGCTGATTTTTGGATAACCGTTGGAGTATTGCCCACGTTCTAAAGGACTAGGAAAAGCTAATATTGTACGAAAGTTTAAAAATATTTAAACATTTCCAATTTGGAAATCTGGCAAAAAAAGTCTTGTTCTCTTTCCCTGCTCCTTGCCAGTCCCTTTAATCTTTATCATAAAGGCTATGGGGGCTTGATTCTGCCTTCCCTTAAATCAGAAGCAGCACCACTGTACTGAATGGAACTGCAGAGATGTATAACTGGTGAAAGAGAAAAAGCAGACACTAGCTGTCTGATGTCAAAGGGAGCTTACTTGCATCCCAAACCCAGATGTGAACCCCACTGCTTGCCAAGCTTTCAAGATGTTTGGATTAAGGCTTATGTCTATAAATTATGGAGGGGCTGGATGTGGGAGTCTTTGAACTGGCTTCATAATTGTGTAAAAGTAGCACCTTCTTTCTCCACAGACACGCTCCCTGTTTATATTTGACACCATAGCTACTGACTAGGAACAACAATAATGTTTTATTGCTATTTATTTATTGCTGAGAGGAGATTCCCGTATAGAGGGGATGGAGAGCATGTTGTGGAATACATATTTGCATCACATCTTGAGGACCCACAGTTACAGTACGTACTCATATAGATGGAGACATGTATTCCACTTACGTGACTCGCAAGCAATACCCTACCCAGGAGGTGGATGTTCAGAGTCTATTGAACTAGGGATCGCAGGACCATTGTTCCAAAGCTTGCATCTGCTCTGGAAGATGTGGTAATAGCAAAACTGGTCCATAAACTGTAGGGAAGGACAACAGTGCAAGTGTCCAATATGGAAACATCCCTGAGGAACGTTATCAACATTGCTTTCACTCTCGTTGAATGAGCCTATATCTGCTGAGGAAACGTAGCTGAAGCTATCTCCCACACGCTGTTGGTACAGGATGCTATCCATCTAGAGACGGCCTCTGCAGAGACTGTTTGCCCTGGCATGCGGTCCGTATGTGAAACCATCAGGTGATGTGAAGGATGAAAACAGATCAATCCTATCCAAGTAAAAAACTAGCCACAGCCTGACATTCATAGTCTGAAGGCACATTCGTTGGTCAAATCCCAAGCCCAGCTGTTTTGTCTCATGGGATCTATCCCTCTTTCTGGGCTAGTCCTACAGTTTCAAGGAGAAGGGCTGTGCAAAGGAGTGCTGTGGGCAACTCTGCTGCTGCTAAGCACTATAGTGGCGTGTCTGTGTTGATGGTGTGTGTACCTCCAAAGATCTCAAGGGCACCCTGGCATCCTTAAAGGAGTGCAACAGGTCATTGGTCTGCGAACAAGGTCCTGCTGTCAGAAGGCAAGTCCTCGATGGCTTGCTGGATATCGGGTGATATTCCTTTTTTACAACTAGGAAGCCCTCCTCATAGTGATCACACAGACCATCATCCTGTCAAAGTGTGTGCAACATCAAGGGTAGACAGCAGGGACATCTTGGCCACCATGCAGCCTTCTGTGACAAATGCCCAAAACTCCTCAGGCAGCTGGTCCACAATTCTGGACAGAGCTGTCCAATTAAGGAAATTGTATTTGGACAGCAAGAACGACTGACTGGCAATCCACATTTGTAGGGATGATGAGTAGATTTTCCTGCCCAGATGGTTCAACTGCATGGGATTTCTCTCCTATGGGGTGTACTTGAATCTGCCTTGTCAGGCCCTGTTATTCACTGACGTTATGATGAGGGAATTCAGGGCTGGATGGGAATAGAACCCTTTAGTCCCTGCAGTTAGCCACTGGCGATACTTATGCTGGTGTGCTCCAGAGGGCTTTTACTGATACGAGGAGTGTGTCACTGATTGGGAAAGCAACTCATTCAGGGACAGATGGCTGTACACGCTCCATCAATTTGTGGGTGTTCTTGTGTAGGGATTTGCCTGAATGCTGAGGGATGCAGCTATGTGGCATAAAAGATCTTTGAATGCCTTAAGGTCGTCTAGTATGGAATGGGGGTGAACCAGGCAGCACGGCATCGTCCAGAGGTGAAGACAAGGCTTTTGACTGAGCCAAAGCTGGATCTTGCTCCCGGGATGACATACCCAGTAGTAGAACTCCAGAGGCTCTGTGGGAGGTAGCTTGCTGATGCCTGGGCTCACAGTTGATCCACAGCCACCACTGTTGATCTGGCAAGAGATCTCACCTTTGATTGGCATGAGGAGTGGGATCTCTGTGAGCAAGCTGAGTCCCATGAAATCTAAGGAGGCCACTGATATGGGTAGGGCATTGGTGGCCAGTAGGTGCCAGGACAGGGATCTCCATCTTGATGACGGAGTGCATGCCAATCCTAGAAACCATAATGGTCCCTTAGCACTTGCTGAGTGACACAGAGCAGCAGAGTGACGCCAAATCAGATATGGAAATGTCCCAGGATCTCAGTGTCGGGAACAGAGCTAGGGTAACCAGACAAAGCCAGTGCCCAAGGCAGAATTCATCCCAACGTGAATAGTGGTATCAGAGTGCTTCAGTATATCAACATCAAGGGTGGTGAAAGCCACCAGGGAAACATCTGCAGCACTGACTGCAGTAGAGCCAAAGAGGTTTCTGGAACCAAGGTCCCAGGGGCCAGTTCTGACACCAGCTCAACCCTAACTACACAATCGGAAGGGCTACTGAAGGTGCAGCCCTAGGGAAGTCTTGGACCAGTGGTGAGGACAGGACCCAAAGGCAGAGGAGGTCAACAGCTGTCTGGTACGCCTATGCTGTTGATACAGTCGGTACTGGCATCACCTGTATCAGTACCAGACTCAAATGACACCTGGAGGCTGGACCTAGAGTAGCCAGTACAGAGCTTGTGACCGCTGTAGTCAGTACTGTCCTGGGCTGGCACTGGCCCCTGGCTGATCTGTGGCCTTCCTGGGGGAGACAGAAGAGACACCCTGAGACCTGGAATGGTCTCAATTGGTCTTACAAGACCTCTTCCTTGGCGCTGTCAATGGGGAACAGCTCCTCCACCTCTTTGGGGCAGGGCCAGTCCCTGATTGGCAGCAGTGCTCTCAGAGCCCGAGGGCAATCTTTGGCCCGATGAGGGCCTTGGTACCAGATCAGGCTGCATAGCCTGTTTGAGCAGGTGCCGCTTGAGGTGAATGATCAAACAGTGTTCTTCAAGGTGGGGATGGATCATTTCTCCACATGATGGACAATTGCTTAAACTCACCCAGAAGCCAGACTATAACAACCAGCACTGACAGCCAACTACCAAGTACCTCACTATGTACAATAAAACTAGGCTAAGATGAATCGCAAAGCTGTGAGACTACAACCACTCAGAGCACTGACTGCAACCACGAGCGGTGAGAAGGAATTGAGGAGTGTCAACAGTGCCTCCTATAGCCACGGGAGGGACCACCTGTGAGCACCACCCTTCTACAGGTACTGTAAGGCAAAATCTCTGGCTTTGGTGTGCTGGGGGCACACACCTAAGTGAAACACGTCTGCATCTACTTGGAAAAGAACTTAGGGTCTAGCCTGACCTGCAGAGTAGTGCTCACTTTTGAGAAAGTCATCTAATGTGGAGCTGGCAGCCCAGAAGTTCAAGATCATTTTCCCAGTGATCTGAGCAGACGTGATAGGGAAATTACTGAGACAGGATAAACATGGAAGCCTTTGATGGCATTTTAGAATGCAACCAACCAACTGCCTTTTTAGTTGGGAACTGCTACAGTATTTGCACTAGTCATTACACCTGAATGATGGACTGCTGCATGGATTTCCCTCTGTGCCCACTTAAATGCATAGAGGAGTTTCCTAAGTGCGTTAGAAAAACCACAGACCACAGTGTTTGGACAGCACCCAGCCCTAGGCTACATCACATGCCATCCCAACAGCGGCCTAAGGTGTGCAGGAGAACCAAGTTGTGGCCAGACTGATAGAAAACTCTGAACGAACTTGTGACAATTGTATCAGCAACCTGGACCAAGGGAGCCCACCTGCACAACTCCGTGTATTTACTGGCCTGACTTGCCCTGGCTGCTTAATGTTTGCACAGCAGCAAGTGGCTTTTTTTCCAGCTCTGCCTGTTTAAATGAGCTTGTTCCCCATGGAGATGCTGGCCCCTGGAATTCCCTTCCTCCTGCTCCACAAGAGCATTAGTTGGTCTTTTGGACATACTATAAGCACTGTATATTCCCCAGCATTTGGAGAGAAGACTGATGGAAGGGATCTTCTGATGTTATTTTACTTGTCGGCAGGCAGCTGTAGTTATTATCAGAGTAAGATGGGGCAGTTTTTAACTAATTTATTATATGAGCTTTCATACCATTCCTTGCTGTGACACATCAAAAGGCGCAGAGCCTGGGACAAGCACATAGTTATTATTATACACAGCAGTGTATAACCTGCCATCTATGTATTCCAGGCTACATCTTCCTTGTGCTGTCTCAGACAGCGTGCAAGGCCTTGGCACCAGAGCAGCATTCCTGGGCAATTAGCCAGCTGCCTCCGGATTATGGATTTTACTTGCACTAGCTGCAGCTTCTGGCAAGGCAGCAAAGCTTGTGCTGGGGGCACTCAGCACATCTCTGGATTTGGCTCCAAGTCCCTGAAGTCTCAGGATAGGCTCTCAGACGCCTTGGTGCTAATCAGCATGAAAACCCTGGGTGAGGTTAGATGGACTCTGGCCCAGAGAGAAGAGTAAATCTGCTTCTAAGATCATGCTATTCATTACGGGAGAGGGGTTACTGCGGTGAAGCCCTCTTGATGACCCTCCTGCTAGCTGTCCTGTACACTCTCTGGAGCAGCTCCCACTGCAGCTCTTAGCCATGCATCATAGATCACAGACAGAGCCAGCACAGAGCAGGGAACACAGGGCGCTGTGGAGCAACTGCAGATCATGTGCACACACCCCTGCTGCCTGTTCTCCTGCTTGGCCAGATCCAGGGACTTTGGAGTCTGGTGGTGGGTGCCAGGGAACAGGGGGAAGAGCCCAGAACCTGGCAGGGGCACGTGTGTGTGCAGGGAAGTGCATGTAAGTGTGTGAACGCATTCTGAATGGGGGGAGAGGGTTCCTCACTGAAGGGCGCTGGGATGGGGTGTTTTCAGCACGGGGAAAATGGGGGGAGAGGTTAAGTGGGCGGGGGACAAAATTCTGAGCCAGGAGGGTGGTGCTGGGGGTGGGGTATAGCATTCACAATTGCAAGAGATGAAAAATCTTGAGTCAGATCCCACAAAATCATGAGAATTTTTTTTAAAAATGGCATTGTGTTTTCAGGTCAGTCTCTTGATGGTTCAATTCACCTGTCCTGTCCCCTCCCCCGAGTGTTGCATGTGACAATTTTGCCCACTCTCCCAGACATACGGGATAAGGCTATTTCGATCGCTGCTTCAAAAAGCGCTGACCCCACATCTGCCCTGCTCCTGTTTAGCAACTAATTCCGTCTTGCAGGTCCCCATAATTTCTGTCCCCACTCAACCTCCTTCAGTTCAGAAACCAGCCCCCACCATCCCATCCATTAGGCCTCCCCACTCCATCGACCTCTACCCTCCTCACTTCAGCCCCCAAGGGAGTCCCCTGACCATAGTTCAATCCTCCCAGCCTCACCTCTGCCCCTTGTAGGGTTTCCCACCTACCGCAGGCCTATGGGGCCTACAGTGGGGTCCCCTCTCCCACTTCTCAGGCTGAGAGCCCAAGTGGGACTGGGGCTGACAATGGGAGCCCTGGCCGATGGGGACTGGCTAAAAGTGGAAGCCTCTCCTCACGAGGGCCCTGATGAGATGAAGGGACAGGACGAAGGCCTCTTTCCCCACCCATGTCCTCGAGTTAAACACTACTCAGTTACACACTATGGAAATGTCCCCGTGCTTCACTCAGAACATATGGTCGATCTGAAGGGCACCTATTTGGACACAAGGGTCATGGATTTACGGAAATTTTAGGAGGGGCTGCCACATCTTTTGCAAAGCTGTCAGCAGACAGTTCCAACTGCCCACCTTTGTGCTCCTAATCAACCCCAGCATGAGCCAGAGGATCCTCTGTATCTATCTGATTCACAGAGAAGCAAAAGTAAACTATTATCATTTTTTAAAAAACCCCACATTGTTTTGCTAGTGTTGTGTTGTCTCAAGTGGCTCATCCCAAAGCTCTCTACTACCACCTCCTGGATGGAATCAACCAACAAGTCAGAGTTTCGCAAAATCCAGTAGCTGTGTAGAGCCATGAAAAACACGTCCTAGATACTCATAGATATGTGGGTGCCTAGGCCCCAGATTTAGTTGCCGGTCACACTGAGACCCGCAAACCCTTATTTGGCTGCCACTGGACTCAGCAGGCTTTTCAATTCAACTGGCACCTAACGTTTCACTGTGATAATTCCCGAATCTGCCTAAATGTATGTACCTGGATATGCACACTTCTGCTTAAGCTCCACTGTGGTCCAGGAAATGGGAAGAGAAACCTGCAGGAAAGTACTTGAGGGGACCAATCTGGCACGCTACCAGACTGGGTCCCATTAAAATCTGGTTTGAGGTGGTTCAGTCACTGGCCGCCATGGAAGACCGGGAATTCTGTGACTGAGCAGATTTGGTCCAGCCTAGTACAACCCACAAGCCTCACCCACACCGGTCTGCAGATGGGTCACCTACAGGGTGAGCCCCAAAGCACACAAGTGTCAGAACTTCTTAATGATATGGTAGGACGAATTTTTAACAGTGGCAAAACAACGTATTTTCCCCACATCTTGTTCTTGGAAATGGCTGCTTCCCAAAACAACTGCAGCCTACAGCAGACACCAGTCAATCTGAGACACACTGGGTCCTCTCCTCTGTACTGGCATCAGTCTCACTGAGGACACCAGTAACCTCTTTCTGGCCAAACCTCAGAGCCTTTACGCTGCCTTCATCCACCTCTGCTGCTTTTCATTCTGTCAGCAATCCTCTCTTTAGGTCTCTTTTCCCCCCAGCTCTCCAAAATTACATCCCCTCCTGATTTCCCTCAGTTTCTTCCATTTCCCTTCCGGTGGGTCCTCCTCCATCCTGTCTGTGGGGTCTCCCAATGCTGTGCCCTTTGCCCTCTGCTAGTCTCATTTGACTTCCTGGCCTAGTCTACACTGCGAGGCTAAATCGACAGGAGATATGCAATCTGCGTGCCACACAATGTGTATTTCCCATCAACTTAGTTACTTACTTACCATGCTGTCTCCGCTCAGCTGTGTCGACTTGAAGGGCTCTCCCGTTGACTCAGCATTACTTCCCTTGGAGGGATGGAGTTACTGAATCGACTGGAGAGCGCTTCTGGGATCAACTGAGCGGGTCTACAGTATTTTCAGTATAGACAAGGCCCCAGTCTCTCATCAGCTCACCTAGTTCAGGTATACACTGCTGACTCACAACTCTCTTTCTCCACCACTGATGTTTCATCTTCCACCCAATTTCCTAGTTTGACCTGTGTCACCTCTTGGATGCCTTGTCATCATTTAAGCTTACCATATCCAAAATCAAGCTTCTTCTCTTCCTTCCCAGATCTTCACTGCTTCCCCCCTTCTCTATCATTCTTGACAACATCCCATCATCCGCACCACTCAGGCCCACAATCTGGTGATTACTCTTTCCTCCCCTATTTCCCTTCACCCATACATCCACATTTTGCTGCTTCTTTCTCATCACCTCACCAGGAATATCCTTCTCCTCTCACCCCAACAGTCTTCTCTCTCATTCTGGGCCCCATTACACTCTTCACACTCCTCTCTGGCTTCCTGAATGCTGTTATCAGATGTTAACCACCAGGCTCACAGACTCACCAGCCTGAGTGGACTTCCGCCTGGCTTTCTTGATCTCCTCTTCTGTCTTGTTGCTGAGCTTTATCTCCAGCTGTTGGGTTTTCATTTCCAGATCCTTCTGCCGCTCTGTCAGAGCCTTCCGGGCCTTTGAACAAATAAAGCACATCATACACACATCACACAAGAAGAACTTCCTGCTGTCTCATGATGTCTATGGATTATGCATCTTCCCAAACTAAATCATCCCAGTACAGAAAGCAGGTGTTCTGTAGCGATGTGCAGGCTGGGGACATTTTATGTTGCTCCAAGTGTCCTTTAAAGCCCATTTCTCATTAGCTTCAGCCAGCCCTTCTCAGTGGTGACTACATTGGAGGAGTGGTTCTCAACCTTTCATGGGTCACAACACACTTGGCGGCGTGTCATGACCTACAGAACACACCAGCCCTCCCCTTCCAGGCCCTATTCAGCCATCTCCCTTGGCTCTCCGTGACACAGTTACTACTGTGTGGTGATACAATAAGGTGTCCCAACACAGTGATTGAGAACCACTGCGCTGGAGGACACAGAAATCTTTTGCAGAACAAGAGACAAATGAAAAACTAAGAGAAATGTCCCTCCTAACTTAGATGTAAAGCACTCTATGGCAATGATGGTGATAAGACATCAAGCAGCACAGAGCCCTTCAGAGGGCAGTTCTTGATGGTTCTGTGGTCTGCGTAACAAGCCATGGACACCAAGTGCCTGGATAGGCAATTTCATACGAAAAAAATGACAAGTTTTAAGAACCCAGGTGTTACCGTAAATTCAATGACCAATTAGAGCTGAGTGAAATTTTCTGGATGAATCATTTAATTGCCAAAAAAATGCATTTTTATGTCAACTGAAACTATTAATGAATACAACAGCTGGGTCTCCCATATCGTAGGTGAGTCCTAAGTCCCTTGACTATTGGGTACTCAGGGGATGGGTCTCTCAATCTCTGCTGTTGGAGTTGTTCCATTCTGCACAACTAATCAGATATTCATTGTGACAGACTGGAACCCAAGTGTCCCCCAGTCCAGGTTTACAGAGTCATTTTCTGCTATTTCTCTGGCTCAAAAATATATATAAATACTTATACAAGTGTTAAGAGCTTCAGCAGGAGAGACTCAGGAGCCCCACTCCTGAATATCCTATAGCCCAGTGTCTGGGGCTCTTGGCTGTAACATAGGAAATGCAAGTTCAAGTCCCATATTGTGGATTATGTGGAACTGGAATATGAATTTGAGCCTTCCACTTTAAAAGCAGGTGCCCAGTACACTGGCCTATAGGATCTAGATGGGGGTATCTTTCCTCCACTGGTTTTGTAATGGCATTTCCAAATTGCCTTTACTTTGAATAAAAAAAGTGGTTTGAAATGCTCAAAATATAAACAATGTGTTCATATGACTCAAAATGAATTTTTGTTTCTTTTGCTGAGGAAACCAAAGCATTTTCATTCCAGGAGGCTCTGAAATGAACTGGGATTGGGTTTTTGGTCCTATCAGCAAACTGAATTGGTTACCACAGAGCTCTAGCTCTCAACTGTGAGGACTCATTCTACACGTTAGCGATTATAAACATCACATTCGACAGTCCTGATTGTTACCCTCTCATCCAGAGGTTTATGTTGGGGACACAAAGGCCTCTCCATTTTGCTCCTGTTACCTTCAGGGGCTGGTTGGTTGGTGCCCCCATTTCAAGGGGCTACCAAGGGGGGATGCTGCCAACCCCAATTCAACAGATGTGCACTAGGATCATCAGGGAAAGGGTTGCTGCCCTTCCCACATAGTGCAGCCATGCTGGCAGACTGAAATATAGTGGCCAACGGTGTAAAGTGTTTCCCTGTGAAGAAGGGAGACCCTGCAGAGAAAATGTTGATCTGGATCAGTTTGGGGCTTGATGAGAGACAGGGCACTGTAGGATGGAGGGTTTATTTTTCCCGTCTTGGGACACAAGAACAGGTAAGTCACATTCAATGAAATTAAAAGGTGGCCAATTCAAAACTGATAAAATAAAATACTTGATCACACAGAGTGTAATTGGACTGTGGAACTCACTGCCACTGGATGCCACTGAGGTCAAGAACTTCCCAAGATTTGAAGGCAATTGGACATTTTTTGTAATTAAAAATATACAGACTTATCATAGTAAACACTGAAAAGAGACAATGTTGAAAGAATACAAACTCTCCTGCTCCCAGGCTTACACCAATCTCTGACTAGAAGGGGCTAAGAGGAGTCTTCGATGGGGAGTCATAACTCCACTTCTGCTGCTGAGGGTTCTGGCACCTTCCTCTGCAGCAGCATGCAGCAGCAACAGGGGCTGGCCACTAACACAGACAAGATCCTGGACTAGATGGTCTTCAGGTCTGATGCAGCCAGCAAAGTCGACATTTCTACGACAGGTAAGCACAAGGCTTGGGGTTTATGCCATAGTTTCTTCCCCATGCCCTTGCCTCTTGTAGTAATTGAGAGCAACTACTGGAAAGCAGGTCCTGTGGATAGGGTTCTGCCCAGGGATACAACAGACCTGCTTTTCATTCTGGATTAGCCCCAGGCTTCCTGTGCGACTTTAGGCAAACTCCTATTCTGTGCCTCAGTTGCCCTCTGTAAGAGAAGGACAGCACTTCTGTGCACCACAGTGGTGCTTTGAGGATAAAATCCATGAATGATTCTGAAGCCCTGACAGTACCATGATGAAAGAAGTGTGAGTACATAGGCAGATAGTCCAAACTAAAATGAATCATCCCCGGTCATCAACAGAGCAAACCAAACATTCAGCTCTTGCAATACTGTCCATTGAAAGAAAGACTGTTGGAGAACTGGACTCTTTCAATGTGACAAATGAATTCATATACAAGAAGGCTTTCAAAGTGCAATTCAGAATTAATTTAATCAACAGAGTACTTTATATCAGCATGTTACTATTCAGCTGAGGTAAAATATAAAGCTAAACAGCCAGGGGAAAAAAAGTATAGTTTGGACAGCAAGCAAAAGAGAGCTTCGTTCACCTGCCTAGAAAAGGACTCTTCAGAGTCTATTTAAGACCAGAGTTGTTAAAAATCATGAACATTAACTTTTAATTTCAAATAAATATTTTTTAAAATGCAGATCAAAAATTTTTTTTGCATGTTGCTTGTTCTTTACTGTCTTCCCGTTTTATAGCCTTGGGCATTATGAATGTGGGTATCTTGTACTTTTCTTTAGTTTTCTAATTGTTATAGAATTTCAGTGATTTTTTTTCTGTTTTCTTTTTCTAAACATTTTAACCTGATGTTGTAGTAACAAAATTTTAAAATTAGTTTTCTAAATCATGAATCTGATTTAAATTAATATTTCTATAAACATCAACTTGATTTAAACTGTTCCACTGTGCTAACAGAACTAATTTATGAGTGTAATTACTGCAACTGTACATGCAGATGAGGAAACTGTATCCTACTAGCCATCTGTAAATAGATGTACCCTGTCTATATGCATAGTTGCTGAGATTACCTAAATACACCAACGAGACATGTGTTTTGCACAAGCTGTTGCATGTTCTATTAAAAATCATGCAAACACTCTCTGATCCCAGTAATGTATTTGAGATTTTAACCTAATTTGGAAACTGATATTATTGTGTGTGTTGACTTACACACAGACACTCCAGCTCTGGAGTAATGCTCTCTTACATTGACTTCACAGGCAATTACTGCTGGGTTAACTTTGCAGCTTTGAAAAATTTTGAGGGAGAAATATTTGATGTTGGGCTTTGCTGGCCAGGCCACAGGAGGGCATTGAAGTTGTTTGTAATGGAGCCTTACAGAGGGTTGTCTCCTTTGCCTTTGCCATGCTGAGAAGATGCCACCCAGTGGATCTGTATTTCTTTTCAGATCCATTAATTTCGTTACCCCACTGGATAAATCCTTGGGTAATGCTTGCTTCAAACAGGATGGGGTTAAGAACTTAGCACAGTTGGGGAAAATGTTTTTGCATGCGAGCAGTGCTAAGTGACAGTTTTCGAAGTGTTGTGTCCCTGGCTGTCTGGGCAGGCCATGTGATGTACATTCCAGCATGTGTCAAAATAAAGGTACTAGTTTGATTGTGTAAGATGATGATGTTTTCTGCCAGTCCCTGGGAGAATGTTCAGCAGGGACGTAATAAACGAGACCCAAATCATTCAGCAGTATTGTGTCAGCTTCGGACAGGACACAAAGGCTATGTCTACACTTACTAAAGTTAGTTCGAATTAGTTAATTCGAACTAACTAATTCGAACTAATTTTAGTTAGTTCAAATTAACTTAATTCGAACTAGCAAAATTTAGTTCGAACTAAGCGAGTGCCATTCATGGCACTTGTTTAGTTCGAATTAGCGAATTGCATTGAGTTCAATGTGCCGGTTAGTTTGAACTAAGCAATTAGTTTGAACTAACATGGCCACACTGGTTAATTCGAACTAACTAGTTCGAATTAACCCTTAGTTTGAATAGCATATTCGAATTTATTAGTTCAAATTAAGGAAGAAGAGGTTACTTACTTGTAACTGGTGTTCTTCGAGATGTGTTGCTCCTGGCCATTCCATAATTAGGTGTGTGCGCGCGCCACGTGCACGGAACGCCGGAATTTTTTCCCCTAGAGATCCCGTAGGGCCGGCTGTGGCGCCCCCTGGAGTGGCGCCGCCGCGGCACCTCTATATAACCCACAGCCGGCCCTACCCTCCCCAGTTCCTTCTTGCTCTTATTCCGAGCGGGGATGGAGGGCGGGAAGTGGAATGGCCAGGAGCAACACAACTCGAAGAACACCAGTTACAAGTAAGTAACCTCTTCTTCTTCTTCAAGTGATTGCTCCTGTCCATTCCATAATTAGGTGAATCACAAGCCTTACCTTGAGGCGGAGGGTCGGAATCACAGCTTAGCCGAGAGCAGGACGGCTCTGCCGACTGCCGCATCCTCTCTCGCTTGCTGAGTAATCGCGTAGTGCGCCGCGAAGGTGTGGACTGAAGACCAGGTGGCTGCCTTGCAGATGTCCACTAACGGCACACCCCCCAGAAAGGCCGTCGAGGAAGCCTGTGCCCTTGTCGAGTGCGCCTTGATAGGGGGCGGGGTAACCTTTGCCAGGTTGTAGCATTCGCGGATGCACTCCACTTCGTCGAGAGAAAACTATCTAACTAAACTCACTAGTAACACTAAGCTACTCTAACTAGGGTACTCTGCTAGCAAGCTAGCTGATGTTCCAGCGACCGTCAGGGCGGTAAGAAGGAACTGGGGAGGGTAGGGCCGGCTGTGGGTTATATAGAGGTGCCGCGGCGGCGCCACTCCAGGGGGCGCCACAGCCGGCCCTACGGGATCTCTAGGGGAAAAAATTCCGGCGTTCCGTGCACGTGGCGCGCACACACCTAATTATGGAATGGACAGGAGCAATCACTCGAAGAAGAAGCCCTTAATTCAAACTAATGAAAGCCTAGTGTAACCAAGGCTTTAGTTAGTTCGAATTAAGCTTCCTTAATTTGAACTCACTTGCCAGTGTAGACCTAGCCAAGAGCGTTGGCAACTGGCTCTTAATGCACTTTCTCCAGTCTGAGAGTCAGTCGGGAGAAGTGCTGGGATGCAGGATGGGGGACAACCTCAGCTACCTACTGAAGGTGTGTGCAGGGGTTAAAGTAAGGGGGAACGCACCGTAACACAGTTCCAGGGCCCCCAAATTTGAGGGGCCAGAGTTCCGGGGCCCCTAAAAATAGAAAAATCCAGTGGAACACATGTTCCACCCTGCCCTGGCTGCTGGCAGGTCCTACGCCCCACCATTGTTAATCACAATACTTAGTGTGTTATGCAGTGTTTGCTAATTTGTGACAATAATTGCTATAGACATAAACACCATATAAAATTATAAATATTTTTATGGAGCGATAACTGATGCATGTGGTACTGAGAAGTGGTTGCAAATGCCTATCTGGGTTGGGGCCTGCACATGCATGAAGGGGGCCCAGACAATACGAGAAGGGGGCTTGGAGATTAGGAGGGTTCCGGGGCCCGTCAAATTATACTTCAACTACTGGGTATGTGTACAACGGGCAGTGCAGTTTTGCTGGTGACCTTAGGTGACCCATAGCAGATGGACATCCCTGCCATGCCCAGTAATTCAATTTAACAATCACATCTCTAAAGTAGACACTATGAATCACTTCAGGAGTCTAACACAGCAGACCACACAGCCTCTGGCAGAATCTTCTCCTGTGCAGTTAGAAGCTGAAGAGAAGCATACCAGGAGTTGTTCTTTCTTGTGTCCCGGATATTATTCCATCAAATCCCATTCTGTTTTATTCTCTACTCTTACCTTTTCTACTGCTGCATAGCGACTAGCCAGCTGCTTCCGTAAATCAGCAATGTGGTGGTCATATTTCTTCATGTCTTTCTTAAAGTTCTCTCTGAAGTTAAGCAGTGGTTTCTCCACTTCACACTGGAGCTGGGAACGACAACAGAAGGGGGTATTGGGAAGTGTTAACAGCCAAGCGCTGATCAGTACCGTAACATGACCAGATGCAGTCAAAGTTATATCAGAGTTACAAACTGACTGGTCAACCAGACACCTCGTTTGGAACTGGAAGAATGCAATCAGGCAGCAACAGAGACAAAAACAGAAAAAAAGAAAAGAAAATACAATACAGCACCATGTTAAATGTAAACTACTAAAAAACTAAAGGGAAAGTTTAAAAAAGTTCACAAGGTAAGGAAAATGTTTATATGGTTGTTTTATTTAAATAAAGATGGTTAAAAGCAACATTTTTCTTCGGCACCATAAAGTTTCAAAACTGTGTTAAGTCAATGTTCAGTTGTAAACTTTTGAAAGAAAAACTATAACGTTTTGTTCAGAGTTACAACATTTCAGAGTTAGGAACAACATCCACTCCCGCACTGTTCACAACGCTGAGGTTCTGAAGTACTTGTTCGGGGATTAATTGAAAAACAGTATTTCTTTTGTTTATCTTTTTTACAGTGCAAATATCTGTAATAAAATAAAGTGAGCACTATACACTTTGTATTCTGTGTTGTAATTGAAATCAATATATTTGAAAATGCAGAAAAACATCCAAAAATATTTGTAAAACATGTAAATTGGTACTCTATTATTAACTGTGCAATTAAAATTGCAATTAATCATGACTATTTTTTAATCTAGTTAATTTGTTTTGTGTTAATTGCTTCAGTTAATCGCGATTATTTAATAGCCCTGCTTTTAAGATAGTTTTGTATGTAGTTTATATTATTATGATTCTCCATTTACACCAAGTTATACCTAGAAGCCCCAACTCTATTTAGACACATAACAAATACATACCTCCTATCTCCCCAACGTTACAACCTAATATTGAATTCTAATACACTGGGTTCACTTTTTGACTTAAAGCAACATTTCATCCTTTTTGTTTTGTATAAAAAACACAGTGCATCTTTACTGCATTCACAGCACATAAATCTGTGAATCAAGACTGATTTTTTGAGTTTTTGAGTTAAAATTAATTTTAAAATGGAACCTTTAAGAAATATTTATTGTGTGACTTTCTTCATTGGACCCTTTCTGCTAACAAGTGGATCCCTCAATTTTTCTATAATTAAAATGAATTGCTAGATACTTTCAAATGTACATTGGAAGAAATTAAGTTGCAATTAAGCACCGTTAACTTTTTTTCCACATCTTTCCCATTACAATTACAATTTTCCCTTACTCAAACTGGCCTTTGTTTCCTATCATTTACAATAGGGCTGAAGCTGCTTCTAGCCCACTGGCTCACTAGTAGCAAGTGAGAGGCTGTGTGTGGAAACTAGAGGTGCTGGGAGTGCTACAGCAACCTCTGGCTTGAATTGGTTTCCATCATACACAGAGTTTACAGCGTGGTTCAATGTCTCTCAGCACCTCACTATACACATTGTTCCAGCACTTTTGGTCGCTACTAAAGATGACTGCTCCTCCCCATTGTTTCCAATGCCACTCAAGCAGGCTTGCCTTCTGGGAAGATGGCCACCATTTCACTAATGCCATCATATCCCTCAACCTTTACTTCTGCGAGTAGTGACAGACCCATCAAAATGGGTGACAAATGATTAAAATATGACACATCTGAGGCTTTTGAGCACTGTGCTATAGGAAACAACGTTTTTTCACTAAAAAGAGGTACTTTCTCAGTGAGTGAATTATGTAAATGGGGATGGCTTTATTTGGTTTTTTAACAGAAACTCCTACATGTGCAGCCACGAGCCCTTCCCCCACAATGGTCCAAAACCTGGACTTCTTGATGCCCTGCTCAGCCCCCTACTACTTGAAATAGAGGTGACACACACTTTGCAGGTGGCTTATACACTGCCTCACCTCTGAGCAAAGTCTCACCTTCTTCGATGCAATCTGGACTCGGTTCAGGTCTAGGTGCTAGCAGTGAGTCAGCGAGAGGGTGCTGTAAGTTGCTCCCCATTATCCCAGTTGGTTCTTGGTGTATTTTTGAATGTTGTTTGTGTGTTTTACACGGCACAGACTGGTTTGAATTACACTGGTATATGAAATTACTTACAAGTTCCATGTGAATAACAGCAGGAATAATTTGAAAAGAAGACTGCTGGTCATCTAACAAAAGAAGAAGTAGCACCATGTGTGTACCTTCCGCAGCACCTGCAGGAATGGAGTGGGGGCAATGGTGGGGCAAAGGATATGGGGAGCTGCTGGGAAAGGCTTAGAGGGGCAAGCAGTGAGAAGAATCTACCTGCACAGCTTACACCACAGGCTCTAACTTTTTACACCTTAGAAATCATTTCAAGAGGCCAACCGAGAGCAAATCCTATTTTATGAAACAGAACTCTGAAGTGGTACAACTCTGACACTATGAACAGATCACCAAGGCCATCACTATTTGCCTTAATAACCTGTGCATCAATGCCTAGGGGCAGGAGAGGATATACAGTAAATTTTCCCGAAAGATGTAATTGTGCATGCACTGGGCTCTAGAACCACAGTGACTAAGCAGTGGAGCATGATCACCATATAAATATAGAAATATAATAGGACACACAGGCAGATTGATCATCCTGGGAAAGAACAAAAGAATTATAAATATGATTTCCATGGGAAATAAATTAATGGAGAACAGAAATAAAAAAGGGTGTATTTTAAGCAAACCCATTGTATTTACTAGACAGCTCTTCAGTGCTGAGGATCAAGACTCCTAGGTGCTGTTCCCAGCTTTGGCACCAGACTGAGGTCTAGCAGGTTAGAACAGTGTCTGCAGAGAGCATAAGCAAGCACACTGATTTCCATGGTGCTCTCAGGTGTTGGTGATTTGGACCACCTGTGTTTGTTCATATTTTCCTTATTAATATCCCCCAAAGGCTAGACCAATACCAAATTCCAGGCAATCGTTCTGTATGAGCAGAGATACTTGCAGATTACCTTGGAGGAAAATTTGAGATGAACCTCTGCCTCATCAGCCAGACTCTTCTTCAGCTGGGCCCAGGCCTCTCCTAGGGTGCTGAAAACACAATGCATCACTACTCAGTGCCATGATCTCTGCATTGTACCCATGCGTAGCCACCACTGGAATTCATGAGACAACCTTTCATTTGCACGGTGTACTTCATTATCAGCCCCTGCATTGTATCATACTCAGCATACTAACGGATGTGCTGTCCACTAGCATGGTTTATCAAACATAGACTGTGTCTCCTCCAACATTAAGACAGAACCATCAGTTCCCACCACTCAGATCTCATACACACAACTTGGCCAGCCTACTCCTCATAGAATTCCCTCATATTAGCTACTAGAAAATGTACAATCATTAAAATCTTCTGTCATCTACAATGGTTAGAATTTCTGAGCCTGTAGGCCTCTGAAACTCTGTGTACAAATGTGGTTTAGCTATGTGTCTGCTTCACAGCTCTCAAGTCTGTTGTTAAAGACATGCAGCCACAGACTTTGTCCCAGACACAGACCAACCAATAAAGCATACACTGTGTCCCACGTTCCATCATGAAGGTGATGGACAAGAAAGAGGCTATGGAAATGGACATCCAACTACAGGCAATCAAGAGAGGAATCATAGCCAAGTGGCCAGACAATAAAAAGTCAAGTTACAGTAGGAGCAGATCACTATTGTCAAAGTAACGAT
Source organism: Pelusios castaneus (assembly GCA_007922175.1). Classification (NCBI taxonomy): domain Eukaryota; kingdom Metazoa; phylum Chordata; order Testudines; family Pelomedusidae; genus Pelusios; species Pelusios castaneus. Next base: position 7,908,491 of record ML685815.1, read on the forward strand.
GAAATGAGTGTGTAGAATGGAATCAGATTTTGAGGACAGAGAACTGTTGTCCCTACCTTATTATGTAAGGAGGTCATGAAAGAAATTCATGCCTCACAGCGGAGATTGACAGCTGCCTGAGAAGGGCTCCAGACACAACTCTGCTCCCAACCCCACCTGCACAGAACCTTAATTAAGACCACACACTCCCCCCAGGAACACCTCATCTCACACTCTGAGCTGGCATTCAAAGGTCAGCACTGAATCAGAGCAGCTGCTGCTCAGCTTGTAGTTATGGTGTTACATGGTGAAGGGAGTTGGCGTGCAGCATCAAGTCTGTTTCTTTCACTGCTGGAAGCAGAAGGAAGCTCTTTGTGAGGCTGTGGAGTCTCTCGCTGCCAGTAGAAAGGTGCTGGGTTGTGTTCAAACACAGATATGAGATGTCCCATCACTTGACTTTGTTTGAAAGTGTTTGCAGTTGGGGCTGTCACATTTATCGCACTTTAATCCCTTTTAAATGGTTTCTGGTCATTAAATGAATTGTACTAAATGGATTTATTGTTCAAGACCACAACTGAGAAATGAACTCCTAATGTCCCTGTGCTCCAGCCCCCAAAGGACTCTCCTAGTTACAAAATTAAAAATAAATCATGAAAATGTTTCAAGTTTTGCATAGTTGTTTTTAAATACAAACCAACCTTATCAATCAATGGACTAATTCTTCAGAAGATTTAACCCTCCCCCACCCCCCACTGCTTTACTGAGGGTCTCAGGAGAAGAGTTGGGGGGAATGCCTTTTGTTCAAGGGCTCTTACCCTTCTTCTTGAGCAGCCAATGAGTTCTGAGAAAGTTTGGACAAGTTCTTGGCATATTCTTCTTCAATCTTTATCCTACAAAAAATAGACCACAGTAAAATATATTAAACATGAACGGAACCACCACACAGCAAAGTAAATCTTTGGCTTTTCCAAAGAGTCTTCACTCAGGACTGCTCCTTTCAGTGCCCTATAGAATTAACCTGTGCAACTCACTGATGCAAGACACAGTTGACCCATAAGAACAGCCATACTGGGGCAAACCAATAGTCCTTCTAGTCCAGTATTCTGTCATCAGGAAGGGGCCAATACCAGATGCTTCTGAGGCAATTGCAAATGATCCATCCCCTGTTGCCCAGTCCCATCTTCTGACAGTTTTGAAGGTTTAGAGACACCCAGATCATGGGTTTGCATCTCTGACCATCTTGGCTAATAGCCAATAGTGAATCTATCCTTCATGAATTTTTCTATTTTTTTTTCTGAACCCAATTATACTTTTGGCCCGCTCAACATCCCGTGACAGTGAGTTCCAAAGGTTGACTGTGTACTGAGTAAAGAATTGTTTCCTTTTGTTTGTTTCAAATCTGCTGCCTACTAATTTCATAGAGTTCTTTTATTATGTGAAGGGATAAATAACACTTCTCAATTCATATTCCCATATAATTCATGATTTTATAGACCGCAATCCTGCCCCAGTCACAGTCTTTATACTCTCTCCTCATACAGAAGTTGTTCTGACCCCTAATAATTGATACTGTCTTTCTTCTTACCCTTTCCAATTCTAGTATCTTTTTTGGAGATAGGACAACCAGATCTACATGCAATATTTAAGGTGGGGGGTATGATGGATTATCTAGAGGCATTATAAGAGCATAAGAATTGCCATACCAGGTTAAACCAATGTCTACGTAGCCCAAGGCACTGTCTTCGAACAATGATCAATGACAGATGCTTCAGAGGGAATTAACAGAACAGGACAACTATTGAGTTACCCATTCCTGTTGTCCAGTCCCAGTTTTTGGCAGTCAGAGGTGTAGGGATACCAGAGCATGAGAGCATTATGACATTTCTGTTTTATTAACTATCACTTTTCTAATGGTTCCTGACATTGTGTTAGCTTTTTAATTAATTATTACTATTATTATTATAACTGTACATTAAGTGGCAGTTGTGGCAGTTTTTAGAGAACTATCTACTATAACTCCAAGAATTCTTTCTTGAATAGTAACAGCTAATTTAGACCCCATTACTTTGTGTGTATAGTTGGGGTTATTTTTTCCAATATGCATTACTTTGCACTTAGCAGAACTAATTTTCATTTGCCATTCTGTGACACAGTCATCCAGTTTAGTAAGATTTCTTTGTAACTCTTCACAATCAGCTTTGGACTTAACAGTCTTGAAGAATTCTGTTTTATATATAAGTTTTGCCACCTAACATTTCACTCCTTTTTCCAGATCATTTATGAATTGTCTAGGTGTGTTCAAGTCACCAGGGTCTAATGAAATACATTCAACAAGACTCATGGTGTTGACTGAAGAGATATCTGAGCCATTAGCAATTATCTCTAAAAAGCATGGAAGTCATGGGAGAGATTCCAGAGGACTTGAAAGGGGCAAATATAATCCAGTCTATAAAAAGAGAAGCAAGGACAAGCCGGGAAATTACAGATCAGCGAGCCTAATTTCAGTACCCAGAAACATAATGGAGCAAATCCTTAAGAAATCAATTTGCAAACAACTAGCATGGATTTGTCAAAAACAAATTGTGTCAAACCAGCCTAATAGCTTCCTTTGGCAGGGGAAAAGCCTTGTGAATAGGGAAACCAGTAGATGTGGTATATCTTGAGTTATAAGGTTTTTTATACTGTCTCGCATGACCGTCTCAAAAACAAATTAGAGAAATACAATCTAGATGGAACTACTATAAGGCGGATGCAAAGCTAGTTGGAAAACAGTTCCCAGAGAGTAGTTATCAATGGTTCACAGTCAAGTTGGAAAGGCATACCAAGTAGGGTCCCATGGGGATCATTTCTGGGTCTGGGTCTGTTTGATACCTTCATAAATGATTTAACTAATGGCATAAGAGGACACCTAGGGTGTGTCTAAACTAGTAAATTAGGTCGACTTAAGCAGGCTTAAGTTTCCTTAAGTTGACTTAAGCAGCTGCTTAAGTCGACTTAATAAGACCTGTTTTTAAGTCGACTTTAATGCTTAAGTCGACTTAAGCACTGTGCACGCCCTAAGTCAACTTAGTCGATTTAGGGCAGAGGAAAAAGGGAGCCCCTGCTCCCTTCTCCCCAAGAAGCCACTAGCAGCTTGTTCTGGGGAGAGCCAGTCCTGCGCGGGACGCTCTCCCCAAAACAAGCTGCTAGTGGCTCGTCCCGGCTCCCTTCTCCCTGGGACCGCTCCCTTCTCCCTGGGACCGGGGAGAAGGGACTGCGGGTGCTCCAGCTGCTGGGGAGACCCCGGAGCTCCCTAACAGCTGGAGTGCCGGCAATTGCTGGCACCACGCTCCAGCTGCTGGGGAACCTCCGGGGTCTCCCCAGCAGCTGGAGCGCCCGCACTTGCCAGCATGGTGGTCCAGCTGCTGGGGAGCCTCCGGGGTCTCCCCAGCAGCTGGAGCGTGGTCCCAGCAAGAAAGGAGCCGCAGGGCTCCATTCTGGCCCGGACTGCTGGGGTCCCAGCAAAAAGGGAACCCCGCACGCCCTTCTAGCCGGGACCCGCGGGGGTCCTGGGCAGAGGGGAGCCGCCCGCTTCCTTCTGGCCGGGACCCGTGGGTCCCGGAGAGAAGGGAGCCCTGCGGTCCCTTCTGGCTGGAACCGCGGGGACACTCAGTCCCGGCCAGAAGCGATCTCCGCGCTCCGTTCTCCCCTGGACCGCTCCGGGGCTTTGTGCCTCCAGGAGAGCCAGCCCCGTGTGGGGCTGGCTCTACCAAGGACAAGCCCTCCTAGCCTGGGGAGCTGAGGCTCCAAAGGAGCCTCGCCTCGCCCTGAACCTAACTAGTCGATTTAGAGAGTCTAGTGTAGAGTCTCCACTTAGTAAGGCCAGGTTTAAGTCAACTTAAGAGTCCTGTGTGGACTCCCTAAGTCAACTTAATACGGTCGACTTAAAGTCGACTTGGTAAAGTCAACTTGGTGAAGTTGACCTAAATTTCTCTGTGTAGACACAGTAAGCTTGTGAATGATACCAAGCTGGGAGGGGCTGCAAGTGCTTTTGGCGGATAGGATTAAAATACAAAATAATCTGGAGAAATGAGTCTGAAGTAAACAGAATTAAATCCAGTAAGGACAAATGCAAAATACTCCACTTAGGAAAGAATAATCAATTGCAGACTTACAAAATGGGGAAATGACACCCCATGAAAGAATATTGCAGAAAGAGATCTGGGCATCATAGTGGTTCATAAGCTAACATGAGTCAACAGTGTTGCAAAAAATACTATTGCAAAAAAGGGATATATTCTGCGATATATTAGCAGGAGCATGGCGAGCAAACCACAAAAAGTAATTCTTCTGCTTGGAGTATTGTGTCCAATTATGGAAGCCACATTTCAGGAAAGATGTGGACAAATTGGAGAAAGTACAAAAAAGAATAAAATTTTAAATTATTAAAATTCTAGAAAACATGACCTATGTGAGAAGATCGAAAAAATTGGGTTTGTTTAGTATAAAGAGGAGAAAACAGAAGGGGGACATGATTATAGTTTTCAAGTATATAACAAACAAGTTGTTACAATAAGGAGAAGGGAGAAAAATGGTTCTCCTTGCCCTTTGAAGATAGGGGGGGAAACTTAGGGGCTTAAATTGCAGCAAGGAGAGTTTAAATTGGACATTAGGAAAAACTTTCTTACTGTCAGGGTGGTCAAGCACTGGAATAAATTGTCCAGGGCGGTTGTGGAATCTCCACCACTGGAGATTTTTAAGAGCAGGTTAGACAAATACCTGCCAGAGGTGGTTTTGATAATACTTGGTTCTGCCTTAAATGCAGGGGACTGAACTAGATGGCCTCTCAAGGTCCCTTCGAATCCTACAATTCTATGTAAAAACCGATCATTGATTTCTACCTGTTGATTCCTATCTTTTAACCGGTTACTGACCCATGAGAGGGGTCTCCCTCTTATCCCCTGTCTGCTTACTTTGTTTAAGAGCCTTTGGTGAGGATCCTGGTCAAAGGTTTTCTAAAAGTCGAAGTATAATGTAACAATTGGAGCACTGCTGTCCACACCCTTGTTGAACTTATCAGAGAATTTTAATAGATCGGTGAGGCATGATTTCCCTTTCCAAAAGCCACACTGACATATTCTGTATATCTGAAAATTCTGTTTTTTACTATAGTTTCAACTAAGTTTCCTGGTACTAAAGTTAGGCTTACCTGCCTATAATTGCCAGGATCGCCTCCGTAGTCTTTTTTAAAAATCAACACCACATTAGCTATCCTCCAGACACATGGTACAAAAGCTGATTTAAGCAACAGCTTACATATCACATTTAGTAGTTCTGTAACTTCACAGTTGAGTTCCTTCACAACTCTTTGGTGAATACCATCTGGTCCTGATGACTCATTACTGTTTAAATTATAAATTTATTCCAAAATCCACTTGATTGACAGCTCAGTCTGGGACAATTTCTTAGATTTGTCAACTAAAAAGAATGGCTCAGGTGTGGGAATTTCCACATCCTTTGAAGTGAAGACCAATGCAAATAATTCATTTAGCTTCCTGCAATGGCCTTATCTTCCTTGATTGCTCCTCTAATGCCTCAATCATCCAGTGATCCCATTTATTGTCTGACATGCTTCTGCTGTACTTAATTTTTGTTGTTAGATTTTGTGTCTTTCTCTAATTGCTCTTCAAATTCTTTCTTGGCCTGCCTTATTATACTTTTTAAATTGACTTGCCAGAGTTTATGCTCCTTTCTATTTTCCTCAGCAAGGTCTGATTGCCGGTTTTTAAAGAATACCTTTTTGCCTCAAACCCTCTATTTTACTCTGTTTAACCCTGGTGGTATTTTTAGTCCTGTTACTGTCTTGGATTTTTTTTGGGGAAGGGGATATTTAGTTTGAGCGTCTATTGTTGTGCTTTTAAATAGTCGCCATGCAGTTTGCAGGCATTTCAATTTTGTGACTGTTCATTTTAATTTCCATTTAACTAGCTTTTTCATTTGTGTGTGGTTTCCTTTCTTTGAAGTTAAATGCTACTGTGGTTTGCTTCTTTAGCTTTCTTCTCCCTACAAGTATGTTAAATTTAATTATATTATGGTCACTATTACCAACTGGTTCAGCTACACTCACCTCTTTGACCAGAGTCTGTGCTCCATTTAGGATTAAATCAAGAACTGCCTCTTCCCCGAGGGGTTCAGGACAAGCTTCTCTGAGAAACAGACATTTATGGTAGCTAGAAATTTTAGCACTGCATACTTTTCTGAGGTGACCGGAAAGTACTCAACCTGGGGATAGTTGATATAATCCCCAAATATTATTGTGTTTTCTACCTTTGTAGCCTCTCTAATTTCTCTGAGTTTTCACGATCACCATCACCATCTTGGTCAGGTGGTTGGTAGTATATTCCTACTCCTGTACTCCTATATTTAAATCATGGAATTTCTAGCCGTAGAGATTCCATGGTACAATTTGATTCATTCAAGGTTTTTATTTTATTTGACTCTATGCTTTCTTTCACATCTAGTGCCACTCCCACATCTGAGCAACCTACTCTGTCATTCCTATATATTTTGTATGCTGGTATTACTGCATCTCCTTGATTAGCCTCATTCCACCAAGTTAAGTGACTCACAAAACTTAAAGATACATGAAATGTCTGAGGATAGTAGGAGCTGTGAAGGAGAACATTGTTTAGTAATGATTGGTGAGTTTGGATGGTAGTGATGAAATTAAATGTCTGTATGTGTTTAATAAAATATATTCAACTTCCAGAGTTCAGACTACATGCTTTATTCATGGAAATAAAGTATTACAAAAAAGAACAGATTTAAATGTTAGATAATATTTGAAGGCCAAACCAAGTGTAGTTATGGCCTGTGAAGCACATAGATTAATCTCTGTGTGTCCATGCATGGAGACGGAAGATTCACAGATACTACATTTGATCTGAGCCTTAATAGGCTCAACAGAAAGCTTCCAATTACCTTTCTCGTACAAACTCTGCCATTTCCTTCTGCATTTGTTTCCCCTTGATTTGCTTTTGGAGAAGAATTTCAAACCCTGATACTGTGTTGTTCCCTTGTGGATCCTTCTTATCAGCCTGGAAGAGAAACAGAAGCTAGGAGGAGTACAATATGAGACACGTCATGGCTATTAGAATCCTAATGACAGCAATGCTGCCAACGAGGGCATTTCAGGGATGGGAACAGCTGCTTTTCTTTGCAGGAGGCTCCTCCTGGGATCTACCCTGCCGATCAGAACACTAAAGACACTTTAAAATGCAACTCGGAAGACCATTCAATGACATCTTTGCCTTTGCTCAGCATCCATCCCATCAGCGCCTGACAGAATGTAACCAGTGTGATCAGTCCTTTCCAGTGTGTGCAAAAGACCACCTCATTTCAGGGCGATAGTAACAACATTTTTTCAGTCTTCCAATAATTGTTTTTTCATTTCTTGGTCCAGTTCATCCCTAGGACAATTCCACTGATTTGGAGCAGTTATAATATGGGAAAACTAGCACTCTCTTCCCATTTCATTTTCATCTTTTCTCTTTCCTTCTTCCGCACATTTTTAATGTCTAAGTCCATCTCCCATCTCACTGGCAAACGGGACATTTTCAGAATTGCTATGCTTTTTGCCTCATTGTGCTGCGTGCTATGCTCACATATACAATAAAGATTGCTGTAGTCAAAAATCAAAATGGTCAGAGTTTGGATGAGAATTTTGACCATGGTGATGGGCTGCACCCTAGAGAAGCTGTGCAGGAAGAAATGGCAAGAGACACGGCTGATGTGTGGGTCAACAGAGAGGGCTGAGGCAGAGAGAGAGGCAAATTTGCAGGTCTGACTGACAAGAAAGCTGGTGCTGCTGTCCATCATCACAGAGAAAGGGGGTAGACAGAAGGGCTTGGAAGGGAAGAGCAGTAGTTCATCACTGGCCAGTCCAGAGCAGAGAGGTAGCATGAAGAGAGGACATGGGCTGGGTGCAAACCTGGGGTCCTGGGCTGCGTCTACACTTGTAAATTAAGTCAATTTAAGCTTGCTTAAATCGACTTAATTTACCCTGCGTCTACACTACAGTTTCCTTAAGTCGACTTAAGCAGCTTGCTTAAGTCGACTTAAAGAAAATAAAGTCGACAATGAAAATTAAGTCAACTTTATTAAACCTCCTTTCCACTAGACTTAAGGCTTAATTTGACATTTTAAAGTCGAATTAAGCCAGTGTAGACGTGGGGTAGCCCTAAGTCGACTTCCTTAACATTACAACCATTGTCTCCTTAATGTTAAGGAAGCTCCCACCTACAATGGGCCAAAGGGAGAAACCTGATGAGCCATTAAGGAGACAATAGTTTTTCACACCCTCCTGTCTAAGGCATTTCTCCAGAATGACACAAGTTAAAATATAGATATAACACCAAATTCCTAACTAACTAACTTCTACTATAAATCCAATTCCTAGACATAAACTATATAATCATTCCCAGCAAATTACTACCTTTCTATTGATACCAAACAAGACATAGTTCCTATGGATTATAGCATTTATAATCCCTAAATCCAGACAGCAATGTCTATGCTGGGGCTTAGGCAGGTTTATCTACACCTTGCAGTGTGTAAATTTTTCATACCCCTGGGCTGTGTAGCTAGATTGACCTAAATTTTAGGTGTAGATCAGGCCTCAATGTCTCTGGGCCTCAGTTCCTAACTGTACAATGGGGACAACAGCACTGTCTTACCTAAAAGAGGAATGTTAGGATCAAAACATTAAAAATGATAGGTCAGATACTGCCATGATAGGGGCCAGACAAGTACCATAGACAGGTAATGATGCTAATCAATCAGTGTTTGTGAATGAGATCACCAGGGTAAGAGCAAAGAACCACATCTTGTGTCTTATTCATGGGCTCCTAAAAGAACGTATTGCCACGTCAGACCCTTTGCATATTTCCATCTCAGCCAGGTGCATGCTACCTGGGGAGAGGTTCTCTCAAGCAGGACATGTGTCTAGGGTTCTATAAATGTTTATTGCTAAAACTGCTTTGCTAGTGTAATAATCCAATAAAGTACACAATTGTCAAAGACTAACCTACAAACTACATGACTCGCACCTAGCTCTTCTGGGAAACAAACCTGGAAGGTAAGTGAAGAAATTCTCAATTATTTAGGGCTTTCAGTGTCTGTCATTTGGACACCAGTAATAGCTCCTCTCACTAACCCGGGGACACCTCTGTGTCATGTTGGAGCATCGTTGTCTGGCCTCTTGTCATTTGAGCTTCAACACTGTTAGCCACCGACAGCTCGGTTACTAAATCTGCTAGTTCTGTTCATGGTTTTGAGCACTGTCATCTTGAGGCAACACCTTTTTGTGGACATCCCCTTTGACTCTGTTTTGGCATCTGTTACTTCTACCCACTTGGAAGAGCGGAGTAAAGGTGGATAAGGATGCTTTTTATTAGAGCAAGTCAAATAATGGAATTTCCATCCCACGGGAAATGTTGAGATTTTATTTGGCCCCAAATGGGCACCCTGAGTCAAAGTCTCTGAATTTTTCACAAAATGAAATATTCCAAAACATTTGATTTCAACTTTGTTTGATATCATCATTTCAGCTGTTCTAGTTTATTCCAGCCTATCAGAAAAGAAAAATGATAAATTAAAATAAAACATTTTGGTAATTTCCAATTGAAAATTTAGATTCGCAGCCCAAAAATATTTTGATTTTGTTGAGCCAGCATTTTCTGACAGAAGATTTCTGACCAGTTGTACATTTTCTGCATTCTGGCATTCAGCTCCTCAGGCTGGGCACCATTTCTCAAGATTGCTGGGGATGGGAGAAGAAGAGAACAGGGAGGGTACCACAAGCACGACATCTTTTTCATTTTTTGTTTCCTGTCCCCACCCAAGTCTTCAGTTGGAGAAACTGTGGTGTTATCCTCTGTATATCTGGAAGGACGTTAGCTGAGCTGCAGCACACTGAGATTCACATCCACACAATTCCCAGGTAATGTTCTGCAGGGCCTCCTCGGCCTCCCCTGTGCAACAGACATCAGTGCCATTGGGCTTGACAGGAGCAGGATCTCCCATAGTAAGACAAGGTGATGAAGGCTCCAGTCCCACAACTGGTGCTTGCAAGGTACAAAAATCTGCCAGCACGAATACAGCTGCAGGACTGGTCCTTATCCCAGTATTCCCCACAATTACTAGCAAGTCCTGATATCACATGAAACTGCTCAAAATGGCTTATCCACTTTGGGCATGCTGATGTATCAGCAAAATTTCAGCTCCCTAGAAGGGTGACTGGAGATGCTGACCCATTTCCCCTCTCCAAAACATCTGTACCTCTACAAAAGCATTCTTGTAGGGGTTTCCTGCTGTTTCTTTACCATTAAGGTAGCCAGTGTGTGTCTCGTCCTCTCCTTTCTAAGGCTCCTTGCTGCTGCTGTGAACCAGTTCTTCTGATGGACTGAGAGACTCCTATCACTCTGCTCAATGGAGCTTGAACTTCTCTCTGCCCTCCCTACCTGCCCATCCTTCTGGAGTTTTCCCACTCATCTCAGGTCCTTAGGTGCTCCTCTCTCCTCAGTGCAGCCTGGTCTGGTGGTTGGGGCAGAGGATAATAAACCCTACCCTCTCCCTGCAGCTGCTGTGTTCACTCACTTGCCCAGTGAGCCCTTCCCTTGTTTTCTGTGTTCGGAAGAGATTGTTCAGCACCTCTAACACCAGGCTGAACTGCTCCATGTGGACAAGAGCACACAGCACAAAGAGGCCCTCGTGTTTCCAACAGACACAAATGCTTTCTTAAAGACCTACTGGATTGGTGCAGCTCCTGGCTAAAGGGTGCCTTTTTCAGCAGCTTACCACGGTGAATTCTGATTTGAACACAAGCCCGGTAATTTGTTCTGCTTTTCCTGAATCCCAGAAGCTGTGGTTTGTGGCACATGCCTACCTACCCAGAAATAATCACAGTAGCTCCATTCACCGGGTTTCAGCAACTGCTGTTCTGGCATCGTGTCTGGGTGGGGAAAAGTCACGCAGTTTATCTGCAAAAACCAAGCAAAAGGCCTGTCAAACAGGGCAGGTAAAAGACGAAGAAATACTTGTGGCTTTATTTGCTCTTATGAAGCAAATGCAATTTAGGCACTTACAAAGCAGCAACCCTAGATGATATAGATCTCACTGAGAAGCAACTGTTGAATTTGCTGAATTACAGATAATTATATTTGGAAAGACAGAGTGCCAGCAAGGTAGCGACAGTAAATGTGTTACCAATTTTCAGTAAAGGAAAGAAGATAGATTCTGGCAGCTACCATCTAGTGAATTTTGCCTGTATCTTTAATGAAACAATGGGACGAAGATTAAAAGAAAAACTGCAAACATCCAACGAATAAACAAAACCACGCACAGCCAGGCAGCCGTGAGGTTTTACAAACTGCACATCAGGTCAGAGAAACGTGGCTACTGTGGTTTTTGAAAGAATCACAACATCTTTTGTTACACCCACTGTACAGGATTCTTGACATATGCCAAAAGAGCACTCAGATGAAAGCCCCAGTCCTGTCAGCTGCTCTGCATGGTGCTCTCTGAAGTCAAACAGGCTTCATGGAGGTGCGGGTGCCCACACAGCAGTCTCCACGGCACAAGGCTATTGCACAACAATGAACAGCAACTAAGACAGCGTGAAGGGCTCCCTGGGATACAGCTTGAGCTATAAATAAGGAGTCTTGTGGCACTTTTAAAGACTAACAAATGTATTTATCGCATGAGCTTTCGTGGGAGAAAATCCCACTTCATCATCTGACAATAAATAATAATATGGTAAATAAATGTGTTAGTCTTTAAAAGTGCCACTAGACTCCTTGTTTGCTTTGCTGAACTAGACTAACACAGCTCCCCCTTTGGAGCCTGAACTCTGAGACTGCTGTATGCCCCTAACTCTCCAGCCTGGGCTATCTCTTAGGGTGCGTCTACACTTCTAAATTAAGTCGACTTAAGCCTGCTTAATTTACTTAATTTACTCTGCGTCCACACTGGAGTTTCCTTAAGTCGACTTAAGGAAAAATAAAGTTGACTTTGTAAACCCTAGTTTTACATCGACTTTACTGTTTAAGTCGACTACTTAAGTCGACTTCAGCAGTGTGGACGCCCTAAGTTGACTTGGTCGACTTAGGGCAGAGGGGACAAGGGAGCCAGTGTGGCTCCCTTGTCCTGGGGAGCCCCTGCTCCCTTCTCCCCCAGACCTGCAGCTTCCCTGCCAGGGGAGCTTAAATCCTGGGGAGAAGGGCTTCCCAGCCCAGGGCTCCAGCGGGAGGGGATCCGCCACTGGAACCCTGGCTGGAGAGCTGGGCGGCTGGCCCCGGCAGAGCCAGCTGCGTGCCAGCTGGCTCTGCTGGGACTGAGAAGCCGCTCACCGGCTCGTCCCGGCAGAGCCAGCCGGCGCACGGATGGCTCTGCCGGGCTGAGGAGGGGCTGGCGGCTCTCTCGGCTCCCTTCTTGCCAGGACCGCTGAGCTGGAGTGTGATCCCAGCAAGAAGGGACCGCGGGGGTCTTTCTCTGTATAATTCATGAGTGGCTCATAGAGCATTCATACAACGTAGCTGGGTGTGTTCCTGCATCTTGTTGGCTCCGGAGGCTTCCCAGAAGCTGGAGCGTGATCCCAGCAAGAAGGGACTGCGGGGGACCCTTCTCGCCAAGACCCCCCGGGTCCCGGCAATTGCCCGCACGGCGCTCCAGCTGTTTGGGGAGGCCTGGGGGCTTCCGTAAACAGCTGGAGCGCCAGCAACTGCTCGCACGGCGCTCTAGCTGTTTGGGGAGGCCCAGGGGCTTCACTAAACAGCAGGAGCGCCCTACGGGCAATTGCCGGGACCCACGGGGGTCTTGGCGAGAAGGGTCCCCCGCAGTCCCTTCTTGCTGGGATCACGCTCCAGCTTCTGGGAAGCCTCCGGAGCCAACAAGATGCAGGAACACACCCAGCTACGTTGTATGAATGCTCTATGAGCCACTCATGAATTATACAGAGAAAGACACCAGACAATTTCCCCAGCCTTACATCTCAGAGATGTACCATCTTACACTGCTCTAGACCTTCTTTTGCATGGTGCAAGCTCATTAATTAATTCTCCACTTTACCATAGGAAAGTGGACATGCATTAGCCTTTGTAATCTGAGCAGATCCCCCAAGCATTTTGGACAAACTCACTGGTAAGAATAAAACATTAAAGCAAATGTATTAACTACAGAAAAAGAGATTTTAAGTGATTATGAGACAGAGAGGTCAAAAGTTGGTTGCACAAGAAAAAAACCCAGAATCACACTCTAACTTTAGCAAACTAAGCAAGATTTGAATTAAACACCTTTTCTCACCACACTGGATGTTCCAGGCAATTTATAATTCAATAGACAGGATCAATTATCTTTCAGCCTGGGACCAACCTCTTCAGATCAAAGTTTTCATCTTCCAAACAATTTACTTAAGGAGAGAGGAGAAGTGGTGATGTGACTGCTCCTCTTTTATACTTTCCTCCAGCTGCTAGGAAGATCCTTGCTGTGTCACAGGAGTTAGGCCACCTCCATTGTGTACCTGCCCTCAGAGGAGTCTCTGGGATGGCCACTGGGAGAGTGGATTCCCTTTAGTGGGCCACCAATACCTGTCTGCCCAATCTAGATGCAAAGTTCTCTTGTCAATTGCTCTTTTGTTGCTGCTGAAAGGGTAGTGATTGGTGCTTCCCACTCACCCCATATTTCAGTAACAAACCTACAACTATACATCATAACTACACATACACTGATCGCACGCACAGGACAGTCATGTTCAACAGAGCAAGACTTCTTAAACGATACCACAGAAGGTATGCATTGCACAAAGCACATCACAGTGGTGAATATAGGGGTTCTAAGGTGCTGTTTTGAGGTACAGTGTATCACAGCAAGAAAGGACAAGAGTTAGAGCCATGAAACCATTTGGCTCTTTTAGGGTTTGTCTACGCTTGAAAAGTAATTCAGATGGAGGTGAGGTAAAATATAAAATACAGTAGCTATCCTGCAATATGTGTGAACACACTTATTCCAGAATAAGAGCATCTCATTACTGTTTAGTTTAACCCACTCTGAAAGCAGATTAAGTTTAACAGGAATGAGCCACTCTTACGAGTGTTTCCACACACAAAACAAACAAGGAATCTTGCTGCACTTTTAAAGACTAACAAAATTATTTATCACATGATCTTTTGTGGGGAAAAAAAATCACATCATCAGACACTTGAAGATAGAGAACTTTCAGAATGGGAGAAAAATAAATACAGGGAAGTGTATGTCAGAGGTTAGACTATTACAGCAAATCAAAGCAGTTGTTTAGATTCAAACAGTGGAGAACAGCACATTAGAGGGAGGTGAGCTAAAATCACCTGTTGTAATAAGAAAAGAACCCAAAATCCCTGTTTAACCTAAAGCAATGGTGTCAAGTCTGCACATGAATTCCAGTTCTGCAGTTTCTCTCTGAAGCTTTGATTCTATTTGATTCTACGTATGGCTATTAACATATCGTCAATGGAGTGCACAGGGAGATTGAAATGTTCCCTTATTGGTTTTTTAATGTTGTCATTTCTGATGTCAAATTTGTGTACACTTATTCTTTTGTGCAGAGACTGTCCTGTTTGTCCAATATATATATATATTTGTTTGTCCAATATATAAGGCGGGTGGGAGGGGGGCATTGCTGGCACAGGATGGCATAAATCACATTGGTGGATGAGCAGTGAATAAGCCCTTGATAGAGTAGCTGGCTTGATTAGGTCCTGTGATAGTGTCTTTTGTGCAGATACGTGGACAAAGTTGGCAACAGGGTTTGTTGCAGGGATATGTGCCTGTTGTTTGGTCTGTAGTTGCTGGTGAGTATCTGTGTAAGGTTGGGGGGCTGTCTGTAAGCGAGGAGAGGTCTGCCGCCCAAGGCTTGGGAGAGTGAGGGATCGTCTTGTAAAAAGGCTGTAGATCTTTGATGATGGGCTGTAGAGGTTTGACTTGGTGGTGTAGGTGATGACCAATGGTGTTCTTTTGTTTTTCAAGAAAAGGTGGTTTGTCTTGTCTTTGTGTCTGCAACACTCAGATACAAAGGTCTTGCCTACATAGAGAGTGTTGTTGACACACGTTATGCTGATGTACAGCCACCGCTGTAATCAAACTACTGTTGTATATCCACACTGTGCTCCTTGTGTGAGTGGAGTACATCCACAACAGCAGTTCTTGCATCGACACACAGCAGTGCATTATGGGTATGATCCCTCTGGGCAACCGGCAGCACTGCCTTTGACTATTTGCAGAGTACAGTTATTTACCTTTTCTTGGCTCCTTCCTTCCCCATCCCCAAGTACTCCAGCTTCTCTGGTTGCTCTGTGCTAAGCACAGTTTGAGATTTTTCCGAGGCAAGGAACTGTACAATTTCTTTACATTTATGTCATGTGGAAAGTCTACTCCACTCATTCTTGGAATTGTTAATAAGCTTTATGGAGACAAATTCCTGCCAAGAGACTCAGCAATAATTCTAGTATGCAAGAGAATTGTCTCCTTTGCTGCTTCCAAATCAAGGAGCTGCTGTTCAGCTGCAGAGATTTTTCCAAGGCTCCTCGGCCTGGGCTGGCCAGTCTCTTGCAGTGAACCCTTTCTTCTTTTGTCCTCTGCACGAAGAGCAAAGAAGGATTTGGCGAGCAGCTCTCAGATCATGTACGCTGGACAGATTAAGTACAGGGCACAGATAATACATAATAGCTTAACACCCTGTTGGAACTGATTTATAACACTGCATTTCTTTTTTCCCTCTTTGCTTTGATCTCCAAAGTGGATTAGAGTGTCAGGACCTTTGAAAAACACTAGGAAAAGGCAGTAAAAGGCAAAATGAAAGCGTTGTTTACCATGCATAGTCAATTGAGGAGGTGGTGACAGGCAATGCCAGGGGTAGTGTGGCATAATGCCCAAGTGAAACCTGCCGCCTGAGACAAAAGGAGGATATTTCTCTCATTACATGACAAACCCAAAATGAATAAAGCCCTGTGATAATAATGGGAATTGTCCACAGGGCAGGAAATACCAGTCAAGGTGTGTGCACACCTTCCACTCTGCCCTTGTGTGTATGCATTAATACAATGCAAGTTGGATAACAGTGGCACATGCTCAGATATCGCAATACACCGGTGGTTTTAAATAGGCCTATGCAAGCTCCTGTCAGGGAGTACGTGAGAAAAAGCCTGTAATGGTGGGCAACACTCTTTCCATAGCTGATCATAAGTATTTTATGACCCTATCTCAGATGGGGGGATGCGGTAGACTACATTATTTGGAGAGGGTACACCCCCAAAAATCTGAAAACCAAGGCACTACACTACAGTCTCAGTTTCTATAGTGTCTGGTTGTATCATACATGGTGTCATCCCTGGCACAGTGGGAACAGAAGCCACAATACCCGAGTTGGCATTAACTCACACAGGACTCTGGCCTTCTGCATGCCACAGGACCATGGGACTACCATGCTCTGGACCACTAGCTTCCACAGACAGACAGCCAAGCCGATTCTAAACCTCGCCCATCCATGGAACACCAGGAAAGAAATGAGTGCAGATCCTGGTACCCTGAGGGACAACCCTGCTGGGCTCAGTCACTCCCACTGCACTCAACAGGAGTGTCACCTTTGTCTTCAAGGAGAGCAGGCGTGAATCTAGGGTTAAGAGAGCTCCCATGCTGCTGCTCTATTCCTTGGCACAGCCTGTTTGGCCTCTTCCCTTCTTGCCTCCAGCCTGTGAATGGGCTTCAAGAGATGCTGATTTCCCCAGAAACCCAAGGCTGCTCTTACTCTTCCCCTCCTTATTGCAGAGGAAACCAGCAGCTGGAGGGAGGGAGGGGAGGAGCAGTATGCATTTGCTTTAAACACTCTTGCACAGGTGGGGAGAGACATTCCAAGGACCTTAATTTGCAAGCTCAATAAGCATCTGGTCCAGTGCCTCCAAGTGATGATCCAAGATAAGAGAGAGAGCAAGCTACTTCTTCCATGGCCTCTCTTTCCAGGTTATGCCCCATAATTTCCCTCAACCGTAAAAATTTAAATTGAAAAAAAAATACTTAAAATTAGGGTTACCGTACATCTGGTTTTTCCCAGACATGAGCTCTTTTTTAACCCTACGCCCTCTGTCTGGGCAGGTTTTTCAATAAGTGGCAACTTCTGGGAATTTTGGGGAGCAGATGTTGCAGTTCCAAAACAGCTATCTCCATGTCTCAACTGATCCCATCCCTGCAACTGCAGGATCCTGCCCATCCCAGCGCCCAGCCCTAGGGAAGAGGAAAGGCCCACAGGGAGGAACTGATTGACAGGCTGGCATTGCATCCCATCTGAAGAGGGAGCAATGCTGCCCCCACCTCGACAGTGAGGCCCCAGGTACCTCCTCTAGCACCAACAGGGAACCCTCTTGGCATATGGACCACTCCAGCACCTCCAAAAATGCACTCCAAGTACATACACATCACTCCAGCACCCCCCGAAATACCTCCTCCTAATATACAAATACCCCTCCAGCACCCCCCACAACACCCACTCCCAATACACATACATCCCTTCTGTATCCCCCATGTACCTACATCAGTACATACCCTGCTCCAACACTGCCGAAATACCCCCGCAACTTCCTTTCCCTGCCCTCCAGCTCTGGCAGCGTCCTCTTTTTGGGAACCTTAAATGTGGCAACCCAGCTTAAACATAATCATCTGTCCATATCGTATCAAAAATCAAAGTCTGCCAAACCTAGTTATATATGTATTGGTTCAACAAGTGACAACATGGTTACATTAAGCTAAATGCTTCCTAGAAATCACATACCTGAGTTAAAACCCTCTGAATGACTAAAATGTATGAGATGTACTTGTATTTCACTCAGAGTATGTCTTAATTGTCTAGCAATTATGCTGAATCACTAACTCAATTGAGAATGAAACTCATTATGCTAAGAGCAGTACAATTTGTAAGACAAACCAGTGCTTCCTTACAGCAAATGCTACTGGGAGGAACACTGAGTGTTTCTAAGGGCTCAGCCTAGAAATCACACACACTTTGTTAACAAGAGATTTGACAGTTCCTAGGCACAGAGGAAGAAGCTTTGAACTGGCTTGTAAGATGAAGATTTTAGCACTGTTTGAACCTTTGGTTAAGTGGCATAAGAGCCCACAGTACTGCTTCAATACCAGAGAAATTAGAAAGACTACAAAATTATTACCTCTATATTATGTTTTGGATGTAATGACAAATTCAGACAAGAAATAAAATGCAATTTTTTAATGGAGAGGGTAATTAACCATTGGGACATCTTACCAAGGGTTGTGATGGATTCTCCATCACTGACAATTCTTAAATTGAGATTGGATGCTTTTGTGAAAGACATAGTTTAGTTCAAATAGAAATTAATTCAAGGTACTTCTCTGGCCTGTGTTATACAGAAAGTCGGACTAGATGATTACAGTAGTCCCTTCAGGCCTTGGCATCTTTGAACAGTCTTGTGTTCTAAGGGGGAACGCTTGGCTCCCAGTATCTCCTGGGCAAGATAATTTTGAGAAGTCCCATAATTTCATCATCATGTAAACTAGACTGGAGATGAATAAGGAGCTATACTTAATATTCCATAGTCCCAAGCTGATACAGAATCACTTGCCTAGACCAGCACAGGTCTCAGATAAAAATTCATGGTTATAAGAAGTTCCAAAGCGGTAGGTAGCCATGTTAGTATAGTTCAGCAAAACAAAAGAAAAAGGAGTCCTGTGGCACTTTTAAAAACTAACAAATTTATTTATCACATGAGCTTTCGTGGGAGAAAATCCCACTTCATCAGGTGCTTTGCTCCCCATCTTCAAAGCATCTGACAAAGTGCGATTTTCTCCCACGAAAGCCCATGCAATAAATAAATTTGTTAGTCTTTAAAAGTGCTACAGGACTCCTTGTTTATCTTTATAAGAAGACTGTGATAAGACCTTGCATTAATTGAACTAATTTATCATCTTTTGATAAACTGCAACTTCCCCCATGTTAAGTTGAATTTTGATACTGTAAGTGCTATCATCTAACCAACTTTATTTAGCTTTCTCTAATTTCTTATCTGCTTTAAATGCTATTTTGGTTAATCAAATTAATTGAATTAAAATAATTCTCTAGTCTATTTTCAATAAGGATCCAAAGAGCCAAGAGAAATGCAATAGTGGTAAATCACTGAATTATCTGACAAACATATGGTTTATAACCTGTATTTCTCCCACTTACAAGACAGGAGATAGGGTATTTTGGCATACAGTGATACTGAAGAGAACTTGGGGTAACAGTAGATAACCAGCTAAATGTGAACTCCCAAAGTGATGCTGTGGCTAAGAGACTGAACGCAATCTTTAGATGCATGAGCATTAATGAAACCATTACCAAATACTGTGTCCAGTTCTGCGTTCACACTTCAAAAAGAATGTTGAAAAACTGGGAAAGCTTCAAAAATGAGCTATAAGAATGATTCATGGTCTAGAAAACATGTTTTAAAATGAGAAACGGAAGAAGTTCAATCTACTTAATTTATCCAAAAGAGGGTTCAGAGGTGACTTAATCATGGCCTACACGTACCTACAAGGTGATGCTCTTCAAGTTAATACACAAAGACATATCAAAATCCAACATTTGGAAGCTGAAGCTAGAGAAATCCAAATCTGAAATTCAATCCAAATGATTAAGTGTGAGGATAATTAAGCATTGGTGCAACTTATTTAGGGACATGATGGATTCTCCACCACCTGAAATTTTTAAATCAAGACTGAAACTAGAAATTCAAAAGTTATGGGACTGATGTAGAAAATACTGGGTAAAGTTCTCTACCCTGTGTAAGCTGGGAGATCAGAACAGATTGTCATTGTGGTCTCTCCTTAGATCTATAAATCTATAAAAATGGGTATTTCTCCAAATTTGCACCCAAAATGAACAACAGTTTCAACTGTCTGTAATAACTTCTGTCTTCTTGTATTAACTTTAAGGACTAATGAGATGGCTGAGCTAGTCCAGGGTTGCAAAACATAAAATTTCTCAGCTTCAAATGTAGCTGATTCTCAATGCTCAACTACTGATGGTACTTTTTTTCTTTTTTTTAAATAACGGCAATTGTTCTTGAAAACCTGGCTTCACAAAGATATGAAATAAGCACACAGATGAAACAGTCTCAGAGTTTGTGAAAAAATATGGCATATAGTCATATTTATATCAAAACTGACACACATCTTTTCTTTTATATGGAACCTTCAATGAGTCAATTCAATAAACAAAATTTACTCCTCTGGTAACAATATGGCTTTGCTGAGCCCTTCTTTAATCCACATCACTCCAATGGCAGCCTTGACATCAAAATCTTTTAAGAAATTGGCAAGAGTCAACCTAGCAGGAAAAAAAAAGCCTTCTTCAACTTGTGCAGCCCAACTTGAGTTGTCTTCTCTTTCGCTGGCAATGAGTTTGTATTAGGTCACTGTAGCCATAACAGTAGCTCACTGAACCATTCAAAAACATCTTGAAGATGGACAAGAATCGCAATACAACTCAGGTTTGGGAAATTACCTGCAAGTGACGAATTGCTGTCTCTGAAAACATGAGGATCTCATTATGTGTTATTTCTTCAAAGGCTGGGCACTTTGCCTGGTGAGAGTAGATTACAAACAACATAGGCTACAATAAAGCAGAAGTGTTCTTTATTTAGAAAGAAGTAGGATGATGTAACCACATCACAGGAAGAGTATAAAGTACTTTTCCAGTCCATTAGTAACTAAGCAATACGCTGAACAGCGTCTACTAAAGATAAATATTTTTAATTCAGCAATCCTGAATAACTAGCACTCAGGAGTTCTAACAGAGCTAAATGAGCAGAACTCTGGCTTGCTGTTGTTATTTTTTAATAAACCTAGTAGTATTGGAGAAATTCCTGAAGAATGAAAGCGTGCTAATGTTGTGCCAATTTTTTTTTTTTAAAAAAGGGGGCAAGGGGAGGTGACTCAAGCCACTATACATTTTTTTAATGAAATTAAAAGTTGATAAAGGTAACTGTGTAAATGTAGAGATAGATACTGGAATCATGAGTCCAGCTCCGATATCTCCATTTTCATAAGGATGTCAAAAAACTGGAAAGGGTGCAGAAAAAGGAGACACAAAAATGATTCGACAGCTGGAGAAAATGTCCATTATGACACCATCATAGGACCTAATCAAATCAGCTACTCCATCAGGGGTTCATTCACCTACTCATCCACCAATGTGATATATGTCATCATGTGCCAACAATGCCCCTCCACCTTATACTTCAGACAAACTGGACTGTCTCTGTGCAAAAAAATAATTGGACATAAATCTGACATCAGAAATAAGAACATTTAAAAACCAATAGGAAATCACTTTAATCTCCCATGCCTCTCTGTAAAGGACTTATCTGTGGTTATCCTTAAACAGATTTATTCTAGGTCAAGGCTTCAAAGAAAGACTTCAGAGTTAGAATTCATATGCAAATTTGATACCATTGGCTCAGGTATGAATAGGGACTTGAATTGACTTTCTCACCACAAACAATAGTCTTTAAAAATGCCACAGAATTCCTTCTTTGTTTTTCATTATAAACACTGATTCTAACCTCTCTCAAACTCACCACTTTCTGATATGTCGTTACACACTATTTGAATCTATACACCTTGTTTGATTTGCTGAAGTAATCTGACCTGACACAGGGAAATGTAATCACAGGATTTATCTTTCCCTCCTATACTATATGGGTATTTTTTCAACACAAGTTTTTTCCACTTTTTGGCATCCGACGAAGTGGGACTTTACTCCCAAAAGCTTATGGGATGAATAAATATGTTAGTCTTTAAAAGTGCAACAGGATTCCTTGTTTGTTTTGCTGAACTAGGCTAACTCGGCTACCCCTTTGGAAAGTGACCTCTAAGGGTGCACTTTTCAAAGCAGTCTATGTACAGGCACGCACTTAACTCTCTTGGGCACTTCTGAAACTCCCTCTCTAAATGCTTTGGCTACAGTGACCTCTGGCTTTAAAGCAACAGCAGCTTTTATGATTTTGTACGCTATGAGCCCTGCATGACATCATGAATAATGTTTCCTTCGCCAATTGTCCACCATGGTGGAGGGTGTGACCACATGGTGTTCCATGCCCAGAGGACTGGCATCTAAAGTGTGCTCCACACATCACAGCAGCATTTGAATCTGGAGTGAGGGGCGTGTCAGGTACCATGACACTCAGAGGAGTGGGACACAAACTGGGAGGGTGCAGAGAAGGGGAAATGTTGGAAGGTGGGCATGGCATCTGCTGGAGAAGGCTGATCACTAAGAGCAATGGACACCTCTGCCCCATGTGCCACTATGTTTCCCCAGTAGAAATGCTAATGGCGACAGCCAAACCAATCCAGGACCAGGCCCCCAAATCCCAAAGCAGCATCAAAGGGCAATGAGTCCATTTCACAGTATGAAGATGCACACAAGCTGGTGCTGGCCCAGATCCACAACCTCAAGAGTAGCCTCTGGGGCTCAACCAGCCAATCTGCAAATGGTTCCTGGTTGGAGGCCTCTCCTCTCCAGCCCTGGTTATGGGTGAAGAGAGCCATACTCCTCACCCTCATGGAGGCTCTCTCTTCCAGGAACCCCAGTACGGTCCAGCACCAGGATGGGCTGACTGGTGGGATTCTTGCAGTGGACAAGGTATAATTTCCAGCAGAATAGACACACTGTGGGGGAAGTTCCTGGTGTCTCACTGTTGTCCTGGGTGTTTTTATACACCCTATCTCATCCTCTCCTTTCTCCCTACCCCTCAGGGTGCTCAATTCCCAGCATGGACAGTGGCTGAGACAAGGACCATTACCCCTTGGTTTCCCGGGGCCACATTCCCAGTTGGACTGGGCATGCCTGTCAGCCAGACGCAGATGAAGGTGTGGACTTCAGCAGAGATGCAAGCCGCGGCACAGGCGTTTACAAGCACTGCTCAGGAATGCTTACAAGTGAGCGTCACAGTGGAGTGCAGAGAGGTGACCAGACGGGCCACTTTTGCAGTGACCAGTGCAGTATGGGACAGCTGTCAGACTGATGGATGTGACTACACTACAGAGGGATACACTGCATGGGCACACAGACAACTGAATTAACTCCCATTGCACCTCAATGCCTACCAAAATGAACTGTATCAAACATCTCACTAATTGAAGGGCAAACTCTTCTCCTAGGATCATCCCATTACTCCTAGTTACGCCCCTAAAATGTATGGATTGAAATAATTCCTCTCCCTACCTTGGGCTTTATACACCTCCAATATTTGCAGACTATGCGCATGTTCACTTCTCTCTCTCTTGGTCATTGCTTACTTCACCTGGCTCTTCTAATCCTTCCCTGTAAGTAGGTGCCATCCAGCTCCAAGCAGCTCCCTGTAAGTAGGTGCCATCCAGCTCCAAGCAGTTGTGTTGGTCTCTGAATTCCCTCCAGTTTCAGACATGTTCTGTTACGGAGGCAGCTAGCACTGAATACTAAAGCCCAGGTACAGTCACAAAGTTTCGTATGGGGGATTATTAACACCCATTTCTGCAACGTGAAGTTCCAAACTACTCAGTTTGATTGGATAATAAAGATGTTAATGAACACTGATTTTAGCACCAATCCTTGTTCTTTCTATCAGGAACCTCCAACCAACTCTATGTTTTGCCAGATATTAATGCCCTTTCATTACTGTCTCTCAGCTAGAGAGAGAAGTTCCACTTGTAGGATGGTAATTGCCAGAATCAATCTTCATTGAAAATAAGGGACTCAATTGCCATTTCTCCACTATTTCATTACCTCCTGGATTGTCCAAGTTTTGAAAAAGAAATGGCTGTGGTTCAGTGAACTCATTAGACACATTACCCAGAAAAGTTGATTTGTAGAGTGGGTATTCACATATCATTCCACGTACTATCTTACCAGCTGTTTATCAGTAATCATTTTGTAGAACATTCCTTACTAATTGCTCAAACTTCTTTTCTGTCTATTTTATTGAAGACAGAGTGTAGAAAAGGAATTTTGTATTTCAGCTGGTTTCAAGCCACCATGTAACATGCATATGAATTAATCAGTTTCCAAATCCCAGGGCAGCAGCAGACGCAGCCAATTCCTGTGACCTTTATCTGACAAAAAAACCAAACTTAGTAGCAAAGGGCCCATTTCAGTTCTGTTTGTTCCTGTGCTAGAACTAAAAGAAACTTTTCTAAATCTGGGGAATGCAGTGCACTCATATACTTAGAAGCAAATATGATAGCAAAAAAGGGTAGAGAATGGAGGCCATTATTGGGCCACTCTTGGCAGAAATTCTCCAACAATAGGTACAGATGACAGCAGTGGGCATGTAACACCTGTGGAACTGCATCACATTGACTTTTATTGTTATTTGGTGCCTGGCCTTCAGCACTGGTGAACCATGTTGCCCTGACAGCCAATGATGTCCATTCATTCACAGAACCGGTTTCATGCAGGCAGAACAAGCTTCTCTACCAGTGTTCCTCACCTCTGCCCTAGAGGCAACACCCACTGGGTGCAGCATTCACTGTCCATGGCTCACTGAGCCTCAGGGCCTCTTTGGCAGTAAGCAGGGCAGACTGCATCCTTGTGATCCGGCCACTCTGCGAAGGGGACTGACACCATCAACACATTTGACCCAAGCCAGGCACCACAGGATTGTTTGGTTTGCCTTTGACCCGCCCGTCCCCAGGTGACATGACCGGGACGGGCTCCAGTCCCGTTCCTCCAAACACCTTTCAGGAGGGAACCCCGGCCTGTCCTGTGCGCTGCTGAGGATTAGTTACTGGGAAAGGTGCGAGGCCCGCCCCGTCCCTGTCTGCGGCCCAACCCGCTCGGCTCAGCTCCAGCTCCCAGCGCCGCCAGGGCAGGGCCGGGCCGCTGATGCTACACTGCGCGGATCAGGGCGGGTTTGTCTGACACGCAGGAGGGCGGCGGCTGCTGGAGGCGGGCAAAGCTCCGGCCACGTTTTTCTCAGCCGGATCCCGACCAGCGCAGCGCTCTCTCCGCTGTCCTAGGGCCGACCCGCAGCGGCCCCGGTTCCAGCCGTGTAAACGATGCCGGCGCCGCGCCGCGCTCCTTTCAAGCAGCGCAGGACGCCCCAGGTGGAGCGTCACCCGCTTCCCCGCCTGCTCCGGGGCCGCCCCACCCGCGGGGGGCTTCGTTCACCGGCCCCCGCCCAGCTGTACTCACCGTCCGCGAGCTCTCCCTGGCCGGCCTCCTGGGCGCGCGCGGGGACCCCGGGCTCTGCTGCAGAGAGAGGCGAGAGGCGTCAGCGCCGCGCTCCATGGCGGCCGGCTCCGCTTCCAGTCCGCGACTGGTGTCCGGCCAGAAGGCGGGGGCGGCAGGCGGGGGAGAGGCCGGGGAGGAGCCCTGGGCGCCGGGGACAGCGGGAGCGGCGGGATCCTGTCCAGCTTCGGGCTCCACTGTGGCCTTGCTGTGCCCCTTCCTTGCACCCCGAACCCCTCCGCATCCCAGCCCCTCTCCCCTGCACCGCCGAGCCTTTGTCCCCCTCCCCT
>ML685815.1:7934441-7980536 GCA_007922175.1 Pelusios castaneus
CGATAAATAAATCTGTTAGTCTTTAAAAGTGCCACAGGACTCTGTTGTCTGTTCCAGCTAGGTCACTCCCAGCTATGCACACATTTTCTCCAACGGATCTCTGTATGAGGCATGCCAAGCTATCCAGCCAATCGATTAGCAGCCCTGCTCTTCTCCCCTCAACTTTGCTTGAGGCTGTGGCCTCCCCCACCCCTACTGCAGATGAAGGGCTCTCTGCTCCCCAGACTAGCTCCTAAGGAGGGGGATTTCACCTAACAAAGGCAGAATCTATGGTGGGACTTTGCTCCCTTGCCCTGCTGCTGTTGTGGTTAATTAAGTGACATGGAACATGCCAGCCTCAACAGCCTTTGCCTGGAATCAGGCTGTACAGTCTGGAACTTGACCTCAAATGAAACTGCTTTAAGTCTTAAAGAAAGTAGTGGAGGAGCTGTCTGAACTGCTGTTAATTTTGTAACAAATGTGACAAAACTGGGGAAATTCCAAAGGACTTGAGTCTTGTAAATACAATTCCAATATTTAAAGAGTAAAAGGGGTGACCTGGGGAACTACAAGGCTGTTAGCCTGGTGTCAATCCTAAGTAAAATAATGGAATGGTTAACTTGGGATTCCATAAACAAAGAATTAGAGCTACAAATAGAATTCGTGCCAGTTAACGTGGTTTCAGGGAAGGTAGGTCTTGTCAAATAAGCCTGTTGTCTGTTTTGGGGAAGATTACAAGGCCTGTTGATACAGATAACAGTTGGTATAATGTATGTGGCTTTCTCCATGGTATTCGACTTATTGCCACATGACATTTTGATTAAAAGCTTGTATAGAAATAACAGGGTATGGATTAAAAACTGGCTCACTGACAAAATACAGATTGTGGTTGTTAATGGGAAGACATCACAAGCATGGCCGTTTCTAGCAGGGTCCCCCAGGGATCAAATCATGGTCCAACACAATTTATCATTTGTATCAACAATCTAGATGATGATATTAACCATTTACTGGTAAAGTTTGCAGAGGACATGAAGATTGGTGGGTAGCATATAATGAGGAGAGCAGGTCACTACAAGTGTGATTTGAATTGTTTGATTAAAAGGTCTGAATTTAACAAAATATATTTTCATGCAACCAAATGCAAGATAATGTATCTGGGACCCAAGAACACGGGTTGTTATACCTAAAGGAGGCAAGACTGCCGTGGAAAGCAGTGACTGAAAGAAGGATTGAGAGGTCATTGTAGATAATCACCTCTCCGGGAGTTCTCAATGTCATGCTGCAGCAAAAAGAAACAATGCGATCTTTGGATTTATGAAAAGGGGAATATAAAGTCAGAGTAGGGAAATGATCTTGCCTGTGTTCACAGCGCTGGTCAGACACTATTGGAATACTGTGCCCAGTTCTGGTGTCTGCACTTCAGGAAGGATGTGGATGTTCTGGAGCAAAGGAGGGCCACTAAAATGATCCAGAGGCTGGGAAATGAGATTTACTATATGAGGCTCAAGGAACTCAGTTTCTTCAGCTTATTGAAGAGAAGGCTGAGAGGTGACATGATCACTGTGTCTAGCTACTGACACATTACAGAAAAGAGTTCTGAGAGCAGGGCATTATCAGCCGTGCTGACAGGCCTAATAAGATTCGAAAGCTGGAACTTTGACAAATTCAGCCTTGAAATAAGATGCAATTTCCTAGCAGTAATGAAACATTTTAACAGCTTAGCAGGAGAAGTGGTGGGTTCACCGTCACTTATAGTTTTTAAAATTAGATTAAATAACTTTCTGAAAGAGAGGCTTTAATCAAGCTTCCAGGGAGAAATTTGACAGTTTGGTGGGGGCGGTGGATGTGGTTGGGCTGGATAATTCATACGGTCTGTGAATTCATGAATCCTGTTCATGCCCTTCCTTCATGGGCCACAATGAGAACATGGAGCTCTATATTGTCTTCAACAGGCTCAGGACAGTTGCAGCTCTGCACCGTCACGACAATAATAAAAAATTATGCTTCAGGGCTGTGGAAGACACCTGCAGGGGTCAGGAAGGAATTCATTTCCATAATGCACAATTGCAGATGTGTTCTTGGTTTTTGTTGCTGTGTGCCTTCCTCTGAAGCATCAGCAGAGCTGAAGACAGGACACCAGGTGGGGTGAATCAGTGCTTTGAAGTGGTTCAGAGAATTTTACACCTAAATGCCTGGCGAGTGGCTCTTCTCACGGACTCAGCATCACACGAGTGGCTCTTCTCATGGACTCAGCATTACACTGAACACCAGATTTGGAGTCAGGAAAGAATTTATCCCAGGTCAGGTTGGCAGCGACATTGGGATTCTTCTTCCCCCTCTTCCCCCCGACAGGGTTTGGTTTGCCTGCTGGGATCCTAGGAGATTCTCTTACCTGATTATTTCCTAATCCCTGCCATTGCAGTGGCTTCTGGTGGTGGTTTCAACTCAGTCCCTCCTGTTCTCTGGCTGTGACACACAACAGTTTGGTTTCCTTAGAATTCAAATGCTTTAATCTCAACTCAAGTTATTGGGCCCAGTGTAGGGGTATCTGGGAGAAGTGTAGGGCCTGTGCTATCCAGGAGGTCAGACTGGATGATCTAGTGATCTCTTCTGGACAAAAATAAAAATAAAAAAGCCAGGGGGTAAGTAGAGCTAAGGTTCTGTATTGTGATAAGTGCTGGCCTAGAATATCTCAGCTTTGCAATGGCTGCTGACCCATTTTGGCAGCAGTGATAAGCAAAAAAAGGGAGGGAATTTTGTGCTGTCCAGGAGGAACCGGTGACCAGAGCCCATCCACACAAGCAGTCCAATGAACAGTGTTTTGTGATCAATTTGCAGTCCTCTCACCTGACCTGATCACAACAAACGTGACTGAGTTTTGAACAATTCCACCACGTGCCAAACAAGTGTGTGTTTTCACTGATCAACCTGTCTGTAAGAGTGTATTCTGGGGAACACTTGGGCAGCATCCATCTGCCAGGGGGCAAGTGTGCTCCAAGAACAAACATGGCATCAGAAGTACATGGGGCAAAGAACTCTGGGATGCCTATGGCACAGAGCTTGGAGGCAGGAGGACCAGCAACATTGCAGCCTGCCAGTGTGCTGCACTAGCTCAAGGACACATTGCTGTGTCAGCCAAGGCTTTGGGCCACAGTCCAAAAGCATGGACATGGTCATCTGCCTCCATTACTCACCGAGTACCCACCATGGCTGGATTCTCAGAAGCATCCACAGCTCCTGCTGAAAACCAGTTCCCAAATTGTATGGACACAAAACACAGAGCCAACCATGCCAACGAGGTACAGACTGAGTAGAAAGTGGGAGTGAATTCGGGGCCTTATTTTGGTAGCCTGTCGGTTAGTAATAACAGGGTTAGGAAGTCAAGGATGATACTGAAGCGACATGAGGGACATGGGACTAGATGGAAATATTACCTAAATGGAGCTACTATAAGATAGGGCATAAGTGGTTGGAAAACTGTTCCCAGAGAGTAGTTATCAGTCAAACTGGAAGGGCATAATATCAAGTAAGGACCCAGAGGGATTGATCCTGGGCCCAGTTCTGTTCAATAGCTTCATAAATTATTAGATAATGGCATAGAGACCCCTCTGGAACTTGTCACCATGCAAGGGACTGACTCTAGCCATATGAAGTGGAAATCCATCAGCTTTATGAAACAACTCGCACATATAAAGTTTGTGGATGATACCAAGCTGGAAGGGGTCACAAGTGCTTTTGAGGATAGGATTAACATTCAATATGATCAGGACAAACTGTAGAAATGGTCTGAAGTAAACAGGATGAAATTCAATAAGGACAAATGCAAAGTACTCCGCTTGGGAAGGAACAATCAGTCACACATGTACAACAAGGGAAATGAATGCCTAGGGAAGAGTACTGCAGAAAGAGATGTGGGAGTCACAGTAGATCACAAAATATGTCAACAGTATAATTGAGGCAACAACAAAAAAAAGCAGTATCATCCTGAAATGCATTAGCAAGAGTGTTATAAACAAACACAAGATGTAATTCTTCTGCTCTACTTCACGCTGATAAGATCTCAACTGGAATATTGTGTCCTGGGAACCACATTTCAGCGAAGATGTGGTAAAGTTGAAGAAAGTTCAGATAAGAGTAACAACAATTATTAAAGGTATAGAACAGTGCTGGATTTGGCCATGGGGGTGGGTTTGATGTGTCCTGTAGGGTCCTGATATGCCCCAAGTGTGTCATGACCTGCAAAAGGTTGAGAACCACTGCCCTAGAAAACATAACCTATGTGGAAAGATGGAAATAATTAGGTTTGTTTAGTATGGAGAAGAAAAGACTGAAGAAAAGACATAACAGTTTTTAAGTACATAAAAGACTGATATAAGAAAGAGAAGAGACAAAATATGTTCTTAATCTCTGAGAATAGGACAAGAAGCAGTGGGTTTAAATTGCAATACGGGAACTTTAGGTTGGACATTAGGAAAAACTTCCTAACTCAGGGTAGTGAAGCAATGGGATAAATTATTTAGAGAGGTTGTGGAATCTCGGTTATTGTTTAAAACCTGCTCTTAAAAATCTCCAAACACCTGTCAGTGTGGTCTAGAGAAAACTTAATCCTGTCCCGAGTCC
This sequence comes from Pelusios castaneus, assembly GCA_007922175.1. NCBI lineage: Eukaryota > Metazoa > Chordata > Testudines > Pelomedusidae > Pelusios > Pelusios castaneus. The sequence continues at coordinate 7,939,044 of ML685815.1, forward strand.
CCCTGAGTGCAGAGGACTGGACTAGATGAACTCTCAAGGTCCCTTCCAGTTCTATGAAGGAGGGGACTTTTTAGGGGAACTGAGGAGTGGTGTTTTTTCCTTACTGGGTGGACTGCAAGACATCTAGGAGTAATTGCCAGACAAGAGCAATGGAGAGGTAGATTTGTGAGGTGTCAGTGTGAAGTAAGGGGCTGAAACCATGAGAGTAGAAAAGCACACCCTCGGATAAGTTGTAGAGGAAGAAAAGAAAGTAGTCAGGACATACCCTATGAGATGCCACTGGAAAAAGAAACAGGGTTAGAGTTAGGGTTTTCTTCTAGGTCATTAATAAAAAATTTAATTAGTCTAGGTCCAAGACTCAGACCCTACTTGATGGCCATTCCCTGCTTACAGTTACAGTTAGCCAGGTTTTAATCCATTTAATATGTGCCCATGTTGATTTTATATTGTCATTTTTACTCAAAATGTTATGTGATACCAAGTCAAACACCTTACAGAAGTCTAAGTATGTTATGCCAACACTATTACCTTTATCAACCAAATGTGTAACTTCATCAAATAAAGACCTCCAGATAACTTAACAGGATCTATTTTCCATGAACCCATGTTGATTAGCATTAATTGTATTATCCTTCATTAGTTCTTGTACAACAGCTGTCAAAAAAGCTAATAGAATGCTAGGAACTATTAGGAAAAGGATAGGCAATAAAACAAATATATCATAATGCCACCATATAAAGACATGTTGTGACCATATCTTGAATACTGCATACATTTGTGGTCATCTCATTTTTAAAAAGAAATATAAGAATTGGAAAAAGTATAGAAAAGGGCAACCAATATGGTTAAAGGTATGGAATAGCTTCCACACAAGGAGAGATTAAAAAGACTGGAGCTGTTCACCTTGGAATAGAGATGGAAAAGGGAGCATATGATAGAGTTCTATAAAATCATGAATGGTGTGGAGAAAATGTATAGGGAAGTGACCCTGATAAAATTAATAGGCAGCAGATTTAAAACAAACCAAAGGAATTACTTCTTCTCACAACACATGGTCAACCTGTGGAACTCTTTGCCATGGGATGCTGTAAATGCTAAAAGTGCATCTGTGTTTATAAAAGAATGAGATGGGTTCCTGGAGGATAAGTCCATGAAACTTCAGCAATATTGAACTCATTTAGCCCCCAAAGCTTCGTGCTGGCCGAAGTAGAGGAGCAGCCACCCCTGAGCTCTGCATCAGCCAGGCACAGCCACCCTGGCTATGTCTACACTAGAAAAGTTAAGTCAACTTTGTTAAGTTGATTTTAATAAGGTTGACCTTAAGTTGACTTAAAGTCGACCTTATTAAAGTCGATTTAACAAAGTGGACTAAGTTGACTTAGCTTTAAGTTGACTTAGTCCACTTTGTTAAATTGACCTAACCACCCTTAAGTCGATTTAATAAAGTCAACTTAAGGGTTACTCCATGTCCACACCGTCCTTAAGTCGACTTAAGGAGTCGACTTAAGGTTAAGTCAACTTAATGAGTGGTAGTAACAAAGTCGACTTAAGCTTTCATTAAATCGACTTAAGGAATTTCTTAAGTCGACTTAATGAAAGCTTAGTGTGGACGTGCTTAATTTAAGTTGACTTAAGCCTCCTTAAGTCAACTTAAATTGCCAGTGTAGATGTAACCCCTGAGCTCTACTCCAACCGAGCACTCAGCTGGGGCAAAGAGGCAGCTCCCCTGAGGGAGACGGGAAGAAACAGGGCCACACAGGGCATGCGGTGGTGGTTGTGCCAAGGAAGGCTTAGCTTCTTATTCAGGTAAGAATAATTTATTATTAATTATTATCATGTAATTTAGTGTTATTATCATTATATGTGTTTATAGAGGTTATATGTGTTTATGACCAGTGAGGTAGTGGGTCCGGGGGAGTGTGTTTTACCTAGTGTAAACTAATCCAACTTTTATTTAAAAAGGCTGGGAACCACTGCACAGAGAGAAGAATATCATTTTAGAGGGGTGCTGGAGTGCAATTAAATGTATTTTCCATCTCATCACCTTTTTAGAAATTGTTTTATGTGTAAGCATTTTTAGACGACATAAGGCTGTATTGAAAAGTAAGACAGATGAAGTGTGAGTTGCCATGAACCTATGAAAGGTAAATCATTTCAGACATCTTTTATTGTCATAGAATGAAATAATTATTACCCTAAGAGCAGAACCCTATGATTTTGTACAGCTGGATTTTCAGCAAGCTTCTGATTTAAGTTTCATATGATGGATTATTGTATAATTGCTCTAAATTGAAGATTTGATGGTTAAAAGAACAGGTCAGTAGGTAAATGGCAGTAGGCTTGAGTTAAAGATGTGTCGTCTTTGTGGAGATTGGGGAATTTGGTTCTATCCTGGGACCAGCATTTTAAAACTAGTTGAAATAATGGCTTAGATAAAGCTCTGATTGTAGTACTTAAAATTATACAGGCCCCAGTGCTGCAAGAATTTATTCACATACTTAATTTTATACAGATGAGTTGTGCCATTAGCTTCAGGCAGACTACATGTGGAGTAAAGTTAAGCATGTATATGCTTGCAAGCTTGGAGCCTGCATCTGAAAATACAAGTTTGGGAGTTTTAATGTATTAACAGTAACTAAACTAAGTTTAAGAAGGGGTTTGTAACTGTAATGATAGCTATGATGCCTTCACTTGACACACAGCTATCTACAGAACACGGCTGTTGCCAAAGCCAACTGAATGAGTTTTCAAGCTTAGCTTTTGTACCCCTGTCCAATACAAGAGAGTTAGTGGATCACTGCCAGCCAAATTGCTGTTAAACATCAAAAGGCTTCTTTGTGTCCATCCCTCTTTTAACAACAAAGCAACATGAGGAAACCACACTACACAGCTGGTTCCAAATATCTGAGTTACATGCCATGTTACACACAGCTGCTCTGACTGGGTTCTGGTGGTTTTGGAAACATACACCCTGTGAGTGTCCCTGGTGGGCTCACAAACCACCCTAGTCCTATACGCTTCTCCTAGAGTGTTCCCCAAAACCTACCTGGGGTTCCCCGCTGGTTTTTCGGAGGCTCGTATGACCAGACTCCATTTGATGCATGTGGGTGCCAGGGGTGTGATATCCATTCGCTGTAAGGAACACACAGAGGATGTTAGAAGGGCTGCTCCAGGCAGCAAACATAGAGAAGGCCTTTCAGTGGTTTTTGTCACTTTATTTACCCTTTAACCAGATAGTAGCCTTCCCTAGGTGCCATCTCAAAGAACTCCCCAGAAGGACCTGAGTTGAAAAGACCTCTAACCAGGCCTGGCCTGACTCACGATAATTAGATGGGGTAGCTAGACTCTAAGACCAGGTGTCCTCTCACTGCTCCATGGCAGGCTCTAGAAAGCATCTAAGGGAGACATCCTAGAATAAGAATCTATTCCCACCAGCCCACTTAGTTCACTCATGTAGCAGATACTACGTTCCCCTTCTTTTCCACAGCACCAGCACCCAGAAAGGCACTGGTAAAGGACAACAATCCACCACTGATTCTCTTTTAAAACGTGATGATTTTAAAGTCCATCCCTCATTTTCTGAGATCTGATTTGTGGCTATGTGGGGCTGGATACTGTGTCTGCTCCATGAAAAGCTGGCACTAAATGTAAAGCCTGTCCCGAAAGCAAAGTATGAGTGCAAAAGACTTCTGCACCCTTCATTTTCAGGGGCCCAGACATCCTGGATCCTCCTTTTCAGAGCTAGGAACACCCTGCCCGGCCATGGCACAGGGGATACCGAACACCTTTCCCAGCCAGACCAGTGGCTGCAAAGCCTCACCCTCCCAGCAAACCCCTGGGGTAGGCCCAGCTGAGGGAATAGTACCTGCAGGCACGGCACTCTTCTGGCTCCCAGGGCTCCTGGGTGTCCCAGGCACACTGCTCGGCCGCTCCCACGTGGTTTCTGTTCAAAGAGAATAGCAGGGTGAGTACACCAGGGTCCGGAGAGCACAACATGGGGTTACCTGCCACCGCCACAATACAGATGGGTCGCCCACCGTCGCACCTCAGCCCCATGCTGGCAGCACAATGCCAACCCCACTCCCTCGTGGCTGCCCTGTCCCCTTAATCCACCCATGTGAGGTCACCCGTTGCCCTGCTCCCTTACTGCCACACTATATGAGGTCACTCATTGTCCTGCACTCCCTATGCCCCATGGCCCTGGCTACCGCCTGGCCAATATTTAACCAACCCGGCCAATTTTTTTAATGGATATGCCAGTTGTTGGAAAAATAACATAATCTGCTGGAGTTTTTTACGTGGGTCTGAAGATTTGCATTATTATCACAAAACCCTGGGATGCCTCAAGTGAAAAGTTTCTATGTCCAGCTACAGAGGTTGCAATTTAAGTGATACCAGATCAAAACTGACAAAAAACCAGCAGCTGTCTGCCTACCAACTCGCAAGCGAACCAGGTGAGCCCATGTGAGAGAGAGGGTCTGAGTCATACCAGGGTGAGGAGATGGACAAGGTTATTAATCCTATCTGTATATGTTATCTCCCTAGATACTGTAAGTAGCTGTTGTGGGGAGGAGAGTTGTGGAGTTGCCTGGTGGTTGGGGGCTGGGGTTGTGACAGGCCTGTGGTGGGAGTGCTGGGTTTTTTGCTTTCCAAAGATGGTAACTGGGGTCATCCACTGCCCTGCTCCTTCAGCCCATGTGAATTCCTGCACTGAAGCTCCTCAAACTACACAGATTCAGGTGCAGAAATGGCCCAAGAGAAGTGGTGGTTGCCACACAGAGTGGGAGGCCAGGAATGCGTTGCTGGTACAGCTGCACTGATATACTCTACTGGTACAGCACTCATAGGGCAGACACAGCCCCACTGCAAAGTGGCACTTTATGCCAGGACAGCTGATTCCAGCCCCCTGCGTGAAATCGGCTGTCCTGATAAAAGTGCAGGGTCGCCTGTATAGCAGCCTGCACACTAGGGGCTGTCGCTGGCACAGCTCCGTCCATTACAAATCACATCCCAACCCAGAACTATGCCAGTGAAAGGTTGTCATGTAGGCCTGGACTCAGATCAGCAGCCCTAAAAAAAGGTGGCCCTGTGCAGAGGCTAGTGAAGAAGAAGCCACCCTGTCACCAGAGGCAGAGGTTACAACACATACTCAGAGACAGCAGCAAAAAGCAAAGCCATCCTAGTATGCGTCAGTCACCTTGGGGAACCACGTTATGGGATGCACAGCTCTGCTGCTGCCACCTCTTGGGCCTCAGCTCCAAGGAGATGCTCACAGCCCAGGAACAGAGAACTAGCTCAGCAAGAAAGGGTTGTGGAGGGTGAACACGCAATTCAGACAAAAGAAGTGAGCCATACATGCCTGTCACATCTCTAGCCTCACAGAGTTCCCAGGATATACCTCCTCCAGCAGTCACTTCTGGGATTGCTGGGGAGGGGCTCCAAACTGAGAGGGCACACTAGGGACTGACTGACCAGGCATTAGTTCTGCAGAAAAGGACTGGGGGTTACAGTGGACAAGAAGCTGGATATGAGTCAACAGTGTGTCCTTGTTGCCAAGAAGGATAACAGTAAATTGAGCTGCATGAGTACGAACATTGCCAGCTTATCAAGGGAAGTGATTATTCCCCTAAATTTGACACTGGTGAAGCCTCATTTGGAATACTGTGTCCAGTTTTGGCCCCCCACCTCAGAAACGATGTGGACAAATTGGAGAGAGTCCAGCAGAGGGTAATGGAAATTATTAGGGAGTTGGGCACATGACTTATGAAAAAAGGCTGAGGAACTAAGCTCGTTTAGTCTGCAGAAGAGAAGAGTAAGGGGGGAATTTGAAAGCAGTCTTCAACTACCTGAAAGGGGGTTTCTGGGAGGGTGTAGTTAGGCTGTTCTCAGTGGCTAAAGTTGCAGTGAGAGAGGTCTAGGTTGGATAGTAGGAAAAACTTTTTCACAGGAGCTTGGTGAAGCACTGGAATGGATTACCTCAGGAGATAATGGACTTTCCATCCCTAAAGGTTTTTAAGGCCTAGCTTGACAAAGCGCTGGCTGGGATGATTTAGTTGGGGTTGGTCCTGCTTTGAGCAGGGAGGGTTGAGCTAGATGGCCTCATGAGGTCTTTGCCAACCTTCATCTTCTATGCTTCTATATGCAAGCTATTCACATGTGTTTCTTTGACTACATGAAGGAGTCTATTTTTCCCCATATGAGCCACAGATCAAATATCATCTGCAGGCAAAGACCCAAAGAAACTGAATGGCCCAAACAAAGGGAAATAATCCCCACAAAGAAGCATGAACACATGGATGGGCTATAAACAGACACAGTGTCACCTGCCTGAGGGTACAGAGCCTGAAACAACAGCTGTAAGAGGTGGGAACTGCCCTATTCATCAGTCAGGGCTCTTGGACTGCCAGTGCATGACATGGAATTGGATATATTACTGAGATGCCAGAGAATTCTCTGCTTTGCTGCTGCAGCTTGACGTTTGCTGTCCGTCTGCTCTGCCAGGAATTGCCACCTGGGCTCTCCAGGGAGTTATACAGAGCATTCCTCAGTCACAGGTGTTGTTACCACAATGTCCAAGAGCCTGGGGAGTGGACAAAAGAGCCTGATGATGCTGCACAGGTGAACACATCTTTCTGGACCAGGCCTATGGAGACCTCATCAGTGAATCAATTTTGAACCCAAGCTGTGTGGCCTGAGTGAATGAGAAGTGAGCCAAGTCTCCAGGACTCAGAAAAGAACTAGAAGGTGATAGCTATGGAGCAGGCTACAGAGAGGGCAACAGAAACTCCTCCCTCCATGCTTTGGGGTCCATGCAATGCAACCTGCACATCTCCTGCACAGTCTCAAGAACTGGTGGACAGTTAACAGAGGTTTCCATACATGGCATTAGTCAGTTGAGGCTAGGCTAGGGACAGAGTTAGCCACAGCAAAGAGCTTTCATTACTCTCAGCTGCGTTTAGCATCATAGGCAGAGCAACTGAAAGCTGAATCCCGCACGCATTACAACCGCTCTCCTCTGTCACACTGAGAGAAATGGCTCACCACAGCACACAAGCCAGACCAAACATTTCAGAGGCCTGGTACACATAGGATGTAACTGCCTTCACTCAAGGCAGGAGTAAGTATTATATAGAAAATCCCTGACAGGTGTTTATCTAAACTGCTCTTAAAAACCTCCAATGAAGGAGTTTCCACAACCTCCCTAAGCAATTTATTCCACTGCCTAACAGTTAGGAAGTTTTTCCTAATGTCCCACCTAAATGGCTCTTGCTGCAATTTAAGCCCATTACTTCTTGTCCTATCCTCAAAGGCTAAGGAGAACATTTTTTCTCTCTCCACCTTTTAACAATCTTTTATGTATTGAGAAGTACTATCATGTTCCCCTTCAATCTTCTCTCCTCCAAACTAAACAAACCCAGTTATTTCCATCTTTCCACACAGGTCACGTTTGCTAGACCTCTAATCATTTTTGTTGCTCTTCTCTGGACTTTCTCCAATTTGTCCACATCTTTCCTGAAATGTGCTGTCCAGAACTGGACATAATACTCCAGCTGAGACCTGATCAGCATATAATAGAGTAGAAGAATTACATCTTGTGTCTTACTCACAAGATTCCTGCTAATGCATCTCAGCTATGCCTACACTGCACAAAAGTGTTGACATATTTTGACACTCAGCTGCCACTCTAATTACAGCAGCAGCTGATGTCCACACTGCCAACCTTAGGTTAATGGAGTGCACCCTCACCAGGACCACTTCCACCGACCTATGGGGTAGTGTGGGGGAGCTGTAGCCACACTCCTCCCAAGACCCAGCCAAGCCCTGGCAGCTGCAAGAGACAGCCTCTTGGGACTCAGCTGAGCCCTGGGTGTCAGTGCACAGCAGCAACCAGAGCTCAGGTGGGTCCCTGGGCAAGCATGGCAACAGCCGTTCAGAGCTCGACTGGATCCCAGGCAACTGTAGCTGTGCTCCCCTTGGGACCCAGCCAAGTCCCTGCACCGACGTGCCCTGCTGCCCGGGACTTGGCTAAGTCCTGGGAGGCTTGTCTGCTGCTATCAGCCAAGACCTGGGCAGCCGTAGCCACACACCCCCAGGACCCAGCTGAGCCCCAATGGCTGCTCTGTGCTGCTGCCTGGGGCTCAGTTGGGTCCTGGGTAGCTGTCTCCTGCTGCAGCCTTGGGGGCTCGCTGGGTCCTGGTTGGGAGCATGGCTACAGCCGCCTGGGACTCGTTAGAGCAGTGAAATTGATAAGGCAGCTTTCCACTGATCTTTCTGTCTACACTACACTTAATTCGAGCTCCTGAATTCGACCAAAGCCCTACGCCATTTGCAGGGTGGTGTTACAAAGTCGAATTACAGAAGTACTTAGTTCAGATTTACAGCCCCACCAGTCGAGACGTGCTCTCTAGAAGGTCGACCCAAGTCTCCTTAGGTCCAACTGCGCTCTCAGTGTAGACAAGCCCTCCGAATGGTATTGCTTTTTCTGCAGCAGCAGTGTTACATTGTTGACTCATATTTAGCTTGTGATCCTCTGTGACCCCCAGATTCTTTCTGCCATATTCCCTCCTAGGCAGTAATTGCCCATTTTGTATAAGTACAATTGATTTTTCTTTCCTAAGTGTAGTACTTTGCATTTGTCCTTACTAAATTTCATCCTATTTACTTCAGTCTATTTCTCTAGTTTGTTCAGGTCATTTTGAATTGTGATCCTATCCTCCAAAGCACTTTCAATCCATTCCGGCAGCCCCCAACCTTGGTATCATTCACAAACTTTATAAGTGTGCTCTCAATGCCATTATCCAAATTATTTGTGAAGATATTGAATAGAACTGGACTCAGGACTGACCTCTGTGGGACCCCACTCAATGTATCCTTGACTGTAAACTACTGATAACTACTCTCTGGGAACAGTTTTCCAACTATTTATGCACCCACCTTATAGTAGCTCCATCTAGGTTGTATTTTCCAAGTTTGTTTATTAGAAGGTCATGCGAGACAGTATCAAAAGCCTTACTAAAGCCAAGATATACCACACCTACCACTTACCCCCATCCTTAAGGCTTGTTACTCTGTCAAGGAAAGCTATTAGGTTGATTTGACATGATTTGTTTTTGACAAAGTGATGCTGACAGTTACTTATCACCTTATTATCTTCTAAATTTTTTCACTAGGAGGGTGGTGACACACTGGAATCTCTATCCTTAGAGGTTTTTAAAGGTTCAGTTTGACAACCCCCCAGCTGGGATGATTTAGTTGGAGTTGGTCCTGCTTTGAGCAGGGGGTTGAACTAGATGACTCCTGAGGCCCCTAATCTTCTATGATTCTGTTACAGGATTGGCTACTGGCATTGTCTTTGGTGTACAACCTAGAATGCCAATTGATGTGGGTTAAGTGACTAGTCTCTTACAACTAGAAGCAACCTGAATGTGGTGTGAATTTTGGTGACCATTTATCACTTGTTCAGTTTGTCTGGGTGGCAAGATAGACTGAAGAGTCGAAGGGGACTGTCTGGGACCCCAGGATGGACTGTTAAAGTGATCCGGGAGTTCACATTTGTTTCTGACTTGGTGAAATCTGATTAGAGAACACACCAACCAGTTTGAGTGTCTGCCCTAAGACAGGTACTCAGAGTCATGAGCTACTCTAGCCAGCATGGCACCTGGATTCTCTACCCTTTGCAGTCCATGGAGAACTTGGGGCCACTTCTCCGTACACCACTAACTTTCCATATGGCAGTATAGGCTAAATCATTACTAGTTTCACCCCAAGCTGTGGGACAGCAAGAAAAACACAGCTTCGTGTATACTGACCTAATGGAACCACAGACTACATTTTTACCGAGAAATATTTCCTGCCTTTCCAGATTTTGTAGTTTTACTCCATTAATTTATGTGAAAAGTTGCCTTACATTCCCTGAGTTTTTTGGCACAGTTTTCAGCTCTGGTTTTCCCACTCCATAAAGTTCTATTTTTGGAGAATACAATTTATCTTTATTAGTTCACAACCCACACTGCACAAAGCATAGCAGTACAGAAAGCAAACAGTACTTGTAGATGTACAGCAAGTGCCACATAATTCTTAGCTTCAGGAAAACACCTGTCATATTTATAAATGTACAGAGAGCATCACAGAGGTTTTAGCAGCACTCAGTGCTCCAGGACCAGAGAGAACGCTGGTACAGAACACTCCTGTGGCTGACTGTCAACCGTTCCCCCCTCAATCACACAGCTCCCTGCTGGGCTCCTATGATGACCCTTGTGTCTGGCTGTTCAAAGTCAGTACACAGCTGCTCCACCTCCAACCCGGCACGGTTACGTCACTGGGATTTTTGTCTATTAACCATGATTTCGGGTCAGGGGGAAGAATTTACAGAATGTTCTATACCCATTGACTCATAGGCCTCATTTACTGTGCTAACCCCACCCAATTCCCCATTTTCTTACATAGCCTCTTATTTGAGTTGAAACTTCAGTAAAGGTCATGTGTTTGTTTTCAAACTCCCCAAAACCTCCTCCTGTATGCTTTAGGGTCAGTTTAAACTTTTGTAACAAAGCTTGTTTACTTAGCTCATAACAGTCCTTCCTATTCATGAGGGTGAAAATGTCCACGGCCTTTCTTCCAGACAGTACTTAAGCAGATATTGTATCACATCCTCGTTCCTCACCTTATTCAATCCACCATTATTTTGAAAAACAACCGAGTCCTGTGGCACTTTTAAAGACTAACAGCTTTATTTATTGCATAGCTTTCATGGGTGAAAATCCCACTTCGTCAGACGTTTTGAAGATGGGAAACTTACAGAATGGGAGGAAAATAAATGCAGGGGAGTTTATGACATAGGATCAGGTCAGGCTGTAACAGCAAATCAAAATAAGTTAGGGCCTGATTTGATTACCTATTTTGATTTGCTGTTACAGCCTGACCTGATCCTATGTCATACACTCCTCTGCATTTAATTTCCTGCCATTCTGTGAGTTTCCCATCTTCAAAGCGTCTGACGAAGTGGGATTTTCTTCCACGAAAGCTCATGCGATAAGTAAATCTGTTAGTCTTTAAAAGTGCCAGAGGTTTCTGTTGTTTTTCTGCAATAGACTAACATGGCTACCCCTTTGGAACATTATTTTGAAGGCATTCACAAACACATCCATGTCATCCCATTCCATAAAGCAAGGAGGAAATATGGAACCACCCACTTGGACAGAAACCTGGGATCTGGCTGCATGTATAGGACCATGGTCTTGCTGGTGCAGTCTCTCCAAATCAAGCCAATGATGTCAACCTCCGTGATAATGTCCATGACGTCAAATCTCTATCTTGAGCTGATATTGACAATCCTCATTCGTCTCTTCTCAGTCATATTGGCATTGGTTCTTCTTCTCTTCGTTCTCATACTGATGCTCTATTCTTCATGCTGGCACTGTTGCTTTGCTCCCAGTCTACTAACTGCTGCATTTCCAGATGCCGTTAACCCATCTCCAGCTGTATCCTCATAAGGACTTGTCCTTGGTCCCAGCTGCAGGCCCTGCCCTAGACCAAATGGTGCCCCAGGAGTGGAACATCTTTGACACCTCCTGCCCCTCCCAGCATTTTTTAAAATTTCTGAATACCTTATTTTACTGCACCTGTAACCCATTTCATGACTTTAATCTGGTGACAAAGCAACACTAAGTAAACCAACCAAACAAAACCAGTCACTCAGAAGACTCCTACTTCCCACTTGCATGGCAATAGTGAAATAAGCAAAGCACAGTAACAAGGCTATGGGATTTCTGACTCTGCTGAACTGAAGCGGTTATGAAATAGTGTGTAGCAGGTACAAGTAAAATCCTACAAATAGAAAGAAAGAAAGAAAGAAAGAAAGAAAGAAAGAAAGAAAGAAAGAAAGAAAGAAAGTCCTATTTTGTTAGATAGGAAGGGAATTACTGAAGTGACCAGGAAGATATTTTTAAACCTTGTTTGTCTTGCTTGCCTGGAGAAAAAACACTCAACTGAGCAACTTCTCTGTTCACACATGAGCAAATGAAGTATTCAGGCAGCTTCAGATTAGGTAAATAGCAACTGGCCTCCAGCAAAAATACACTGCCGCAATGCCATCTACTGGAAGATATTACAAACCATAAGATATTATTATAAGAGGGGAAATAGCGTTGGAGGCTCCCTGGGGTCTGGAAGTGTCTGTCTTGGATAAAGAGGATTTTTATTTCACACTTGCACATAAAATTACTGTTAGATAGCCAAAGTGAGTGACATATTACAGCTAATACTTCCATTCAGTCGCATGTACCAAAAGCAGAGGAATTTTCACGTGAGTGTTTGGAAAATCTGAGCACTATTTAAAACATGAGAAGTCTTCTTTGCTATTAGGAACATGTCCAAAATTAGATGAGATGTATGATAAGCCAAGAGGAGAAATAGCTAACATATAAACTCTAGATTGAAAAGCTCAGATTTTTTTCACTAAACTGTAATCAAAACATGCAGGACAAATCTTTAGATCTATAAAGCAGTAAATACAGTAAGTACAATAAGACAATTTCCAGAGGGGTAGCCGTGTTAGTCTTTCTACAGCAAAAACAACAGGAGTTTTGTGGCACCTTAAAGACTAACAAATGCATCTGATGAAGTGGGTTGAAGCCCATGAAAGCTGATGCCCAAAGAAATTGGTTAGTCTTTAAGGTGCCACAGGACTCTCATTGTTTTAGTAAACAGACAAACTTCTGTCTTCTGAAAACACCATCCACAACATGCTAATTACACAGTCTAGCCGGTGAACTGAAGTAACACACTTAATAGTTTCCTGCACATCTACTGAACAATTAAGAGGAGCGCTGAAGAGGGAAATGACTCCTGGAACTGTGGCAGCATGGCCGCAGATTTTTGGGAATGACAGCTAAGAACTATCCAGACTCTAGACTGAAATTATGTATCAAGGGGGAAATGACTAGAAAAGTCAAATCACAGACTGCTAACACATCAGACGAGGTAGCCACAGACATGGCCAACCATATTCTCCTGAAGCAGAGTATTCTGGGAAAGAGGAAACCTGGGGCATTGCAGGAAGGAAAGTTCACTCTGCATCTGGCTAATGCAGTAAGAAGCCAAATGACCGGTCAGGCATCACAATGTGGAGATTCCAGAACTTCCTGCCTGCCAAAAAACACTGCGCCAGGAAAGCTCCCAGTGCAGACTGGGCCTGATCAAAGTACAGCCAATGAAAAAGAGAACAATCTTGTGTACCTAACACATGAAGCGAGGAGTACCATTAGCTCCAAATGTAACAGCAGCAGGCCATATTTCTTCTACACAGATCAGCCACAAGGGGGAGACATTACACACCCCTGGGAGCCCAGTGTCTGAGGTTCACGGGAACTGAAATCCCCATACAAGCTTGCACTTTGTCATCCCCCTGGCCAGGTGGTCAGTAGGAATCGACCCAAGGACTTCTAATACCAAAGGACAGGCCCCCACCAGCTGGGCTGTAAGAGAATGGAGTTAACTAACAGCAGTAACAAGCTCTGATGCACTCTGTGAACCAGCCAATAAAGCAGTGGTGCCCAAACCTTTCACCCTCTCTGACCCAGTTCATGCTCCCCCATTTCCCCTGGGGGCACAGTTGAGGCCAGGCTGGGAGCAGCACCATGGCAGGGATTGAGACTGAGGCTAAGAGGAGCGGGGAAGGGGCAGAGGGGGCCGAGAGGAAGTGGGAAGCCGGCGGAGAGGTCCGGGGGGCAAGAGGAGCGAGGAAGGGGGTCAGGGAACTGGCAGGGGGGCCGGGGGGCTGAGAGGAGCTGAGGGGCCGTGGGGGTGAGAGGAGTGGGGAACCAGCAGGGAGTGGGGAAGGGGGGGCTGAGAGGAGTGGGGAGCCGGCAGGGGTGGGGAAGGGGCTGAGGGGGCCGAGAGGAGCGAGGAAGGGGCCCAGAGGGTGAGAGGAGTGGGGAACTGGTGGGCAGGGAAAGGGTGGGGGGACTGAGAGGAGTAGGGAGCCGGTGGAGGGGTGTGGGTGGGCGAGAGGAGTGGGGAACCAGCGGAGGGTGGGGAAGGGACGGGGGGGCTGAGAGGAGTGGGAAAGGGGTGGACAGGGGCCTGAGAGGAGCGGGGAGCTGGCAGGTGAGCGGGGTGGGGGGTAGGGCGAGAGGAGTGGGGAAGTGGCCCGGGGAGCGATGGAGGGGGGGGAAGGCAGGGCCTGGGAAGGCTGCTGTAGGCTGGCAGTGATGGAGGGTCCTGACACCCCCCACCATTCCTGCCATACTGGCACCTTTTATTTTAGAAAAAAAGCACTGTGTGTTTTTTGGGGGGGGCATACTGCAGTTTCATTTCATGCATCTGAGGAAGTGGGTTGTAACCCACAAAAGCTGATTTGTTAGTCTTTAAAAGTGCCACAGGACTCCTTGTTTGTTTTGCTGAAATAGACTAACACTCTGGAACCACGCTGAAGTTGTCATATTTCATAAGACAGGTTTTCCATTCCACAGATCAACCTTTTAGCCCTTATCTGCACCTGTTCCAGTTTGAATTCATCTTTCTTAAACAGGGGAGACCAGAACTGCACACAATATTCCAGAAAAGCTCTCACCAGCGCCTTGTATAAAGGTACTAACACCTCCCCATCTCTACTGGATATCTCTACTCACGTAATGCATCCTAAAACTACATTAGCTTTTTTCACAGCCACATCACATTGGTGGCTCATAGTCATCCTGTGATCAAACAGTACACGCAGGTCCTTCTTTTCTTCCAACTGATGTGTACCCAGCTTACAGCAAAAATTCTTGTTATTAGTCCCTATATCCATGACCTTGCGCTTTCCACTATTAAATCTCATCCTATTTCTATTACTCCAGTTTACAAGAACATCCAGATCTTCCCGTATGATATCCTGATCTTTCTCTGTATTTGCACCACCTCCCAACTTATCCAGTAACCTACTTCCACCTGACAATGTGATCCACTGTACTCTCCTCTTTAACTAGTTCTTTATTCACCTTCCAGTTTTCAAATTAATCCCCCAGGCTCTGCTGCAGGGGCAGGACTGGACCCATAGCATCAGGAGAGATCTACAAGGTGGTATTTCTAGGCCTGACAAAAATGTGCACAGGATCTGGGAAAAACAGGAGGGGCAGACTAAAGCCCTAGTCTCTCAGGGACAGCAGAAGTTCACTGCCAAGAGAATGACTGCTTGTGGTCACACATTACAAGGTTGTCTGAAGGCCTGTGTCCCCATGCTTGGTGGTGCTGGCTACAGGAATCCCTCCCATGCCATGGTTCAATGGTCTCTTTTTCACCGATTCACATACATGAATCTTAATTAAGATCAAGGCAACATGCAAGCAGAGTTCCCAGAAGCTGTTTAGCAAACAGTTAAGACACCACACGATTTCCTGCTCAAGCAGATCGACAGAAAGTAGGAGGCTCCATCTAACTAGACCTCAGTCAGGAGCCAGAGACCACAGCAATACACATTCTTGCTTGTCAGAAACATCTGACTCACCCAGCACAGGATGGACAAGGTTTTTGGAGTTTTATTCCTTGACAAATGTGAGCACTATCACAGCTGTATCACATCAGAGCAACAGCAAGAAAGCACTTCACATGCTGGCAAATAACTCCTAGCTGAAACCACCACCCACACAACTGAAAAAAGCTGCCAGCTCCCAAACACTGCTCCCCCATCTGGCTTAATCACATAGCCAGACTGAGTGCCCACACCCAATGGGGCAATTTTAAGGCGCAGTTGAGCAAGGCATCACTCACCAGAAAAGCACTAAAGCATGTGCTTGACATTACGGCTTAGTGCTTTCCTGAATAGGGACCTATGCAAGCATGTGTTTACATGCTGTCCTGATTCGGAGCCTCAGACAGAGCTAGTCACCTCAATCACGCAGAGCTGAGACCTTTTCCACATCCTGGGCATGTGTACAGTCTCTCACACTGCTCTGCACCTAGCATTCAGATGCTCGCATGGAGCAGCCCCATCCAGCACACCAGAGAGTCTCTCTGCCTTAAGAGGACCAACTCAGTGTCAAAGTAAATTAGCTCATTGTCTGGCTGACTCCCCACCTGTATCCTCTCGCCCAATCTCACCTGCCCTCCCTCCCAGGTCTCCGCTCACCCATCCTGTCTGCCCTCCCATGTCCCTCCTTTCCTGACCCTGTCTCCACTACTGTCCTCCCTCATCCAGCCCCATTTCCCCACTATATCTTCTGGTCTGATTTCTCCTCCTTTCCCAGTCGATAGATTCATCAATCATAAGGCCAGAATGGTGACCTCCTGCATAGCAGGGGCTCTAAAACTTCCTGAATTAACTCCATGGGTGTCATATACTACGGCGGAAGGGGGTAGTTGTCTCCCCCTCCCCTGATTTTGGTTCCCCCACCATTTTTCATAGATCTGTATGCTGCATGGATCCTCTACTTGGTGCGCTTCCCTGACCTGGCTCATAACCTTTCATGATGCTGATGAGCTGTTGTTATTCATCTATTTTTGGTCCCCCTCCCACCGTCTGGAATTCTTCTGAAAAGAACACCTCTACTCTGAATTAGAGCAGACCTTTTAGAAAAAAACATCCAATTTTGATTTTAAAATTGTCAGAGCTGGAGACTCCACCAAGACCCTTGGTGAACTGCACCAGTGATAAATTACCATCACTGTTAAATGCCATCCAGCCATCGAATCTAGTTCTAGTTTTGTCTACTAGTCTAAAGAACTCTCTATGACCAAATTTCTGTTCCCCAGACAGGTGCTTACAGACTGTGATCAAGTCACCCCTTAATCCTTTCTTTGTTAGGCTAAATAGATTGAGCTCCTTAAGTCTATCATTATAAGGCATGTTTTCCAATCCTTTGATCATTCACATGGCTCTTCTCTGAACCCTCTCCAATTTATCAACATCCTTCCTGAATTGTGGGCAGAAGATTCCAGCAGTGATTGCACCAGCGCCAAATACAGAGGTAAAATAACCTCGCTACTCCTTCTCAATATTCTTCTTTATACATCTAAGCATTGCATTAGTCCTTCTGGCCACAGTGCTGCATTGGGAGCCCAGACTCAGCTAATGATCTTCCATAGCCCAGCTCCTTTGCCAGGATAGAATCCCCCATCCTGTACCATGGTGGGCACAGTGCCACACTCATTCTTTGGGCTCAGCTAGTGCCAGTTAGGAATTTAGCACTGATTGGACAAACAGTGCATTCACTGGTCAGGTTATTTCTTATCTCACCATGGCTGTCAAGTAGCAGGAAAATAAAAGAGAGCCCAGAAAGGGTTCCAGCTTACCTGGATTTGCCCCCTAAAGATCCACAGCATCTAGAGACGTGCCCAAGTTTGAATCCAAGTGTCAGGACCCAGCCTATTTGCCTTCTGCCTCAGACACAGGTGATCTTCCCACACACATTCCTTCCAGCAGGGTACGGATGCAGATACTTTGGGGAATGCCTCACAACACAATGGGTTTTGCAATCCAAACCAGCCTGGGGACATTCATTTCCTGAAATTCCGGCCGAACGACTGAGGTTTTTAGTTGACTTTTCACACTGTGCCGTCTCTGGAGAGAACAGTACAGAGAAGCAGATGGTAACCCCAGCCGGAGAGCAAACTGGATAGGTTTGTGTCTCGGGAACAAGCAGGCCTGTGCAATCCTTTGCAGAGACAGAACAGCTGCCTACAGCCCTAAGCAGCATCCATTGCCAGCCAGAGCTGCAGACACCCCCCAGCCCGCACCTCAGCTGGCTGACTGACAGCGTGGGTGTGAAAATCAGGGATCTCGACTCTATCCAGCTGGGAGTGAGCCTGGGCGTTGTCAAACGCCTCTTCCAGTCACAGTTTCAATAGTGCTTGCTGCATCTTAAAGAAACCAGCAGCTCTAGGAAGCCTCATTTCACTTGGTGTCAGAGCGGCAGAATTGGCCTCTGACATCGAAAGCCAGACAGGCCCAAAGATGCATACTGAAGGGCCCAGGTCAGAACCACGCAGCCCTCTGGTCCAGCGTGGAACACATGCAGGGAGCAGTTCTTCTCGTTTCAGTTTAGATGGGGAGGAAATGACATGAGAAATCTGCAGTTGTGATTTTTCAGAAATGAAACACCTGGCCAGGGACCAATCCCAACAGAGCCCTCTTTCCACCCATGCGTCTCTCTAGCACCCACCACGGCCACTATGCTAGACCACAGACAAACCTGAGAAGAGCCAAGATCACCCCTTTCCCAGTGGAGGCTGTGTGGATATGGGACTGAATATGGCTGGCGGGAGGTAATGTGAGTCTGAGGGGACAGAGCATAGGGAGAGAGAGGCCAAGTGTGGCATTAGAGGGACCAATTGTGGGGCCGGGGTGACTGATTATGGGGACGGACTGCATGGGTTGAAGAGTCCCCCTTATGTTCATCTCTTCATCCCAGTCATTTTAGTTTTGACTCCATGTGTTACCCTGAATAGCTCTGCTCCCTCCATGGGATTTACACCCAGCAGTTGTTTATAGACTAGTTTCCTGCCCCAGCTCAGATGGGCCCAGCTGTTCTATTTTTTCTCCTTTGCTCCTTTAACTGTGTCAGGGGCACCAGCCCCATGCTTCATTTTTTTGTTCATGTCTGAAATATGACCTGCCATACTGTGTCACACTAATGCTCCACCTAGTCCAGCGTACTGTTTTCCAACAGTGGTCAATGCTGGATGTTTCAGAGGGAACGAACAGACCAGGGAATCATCAAGTGATCCATCCCTGGTTCCTCATTCTCAGCTTTTGGCAAACAGAGGCTAGGGAAACTTCAGACCACGGTTATGCATCCTGCCCATCCTGGCTAATGGGGACCAGAATTGCACATGGTATTTAAAGCACTGGTGAGACCTCATCTGGAATACTGTATGCAGTTATGGTCCCCCATGTTTAAGAAAGACGAATTTAAAATGGAACAGGTACAGAAAAGGGCTACTAGGATGATCCATGGGGTGCAGAACCTACCTCATGAGAGTGGAGGGAAGGAGATGGGCTAGTTTAGCCTAACCAAATGGAGGCTGGAGGGAGATATGGTTGCTGTCTATAAATACATCTGATGGATAAATACTAGTGAGGGAGAGAAGTTACTTAAGTTAAGGGTCAATGTTGGCACAAGAGAAAGGAAATATAAATTGGCTATCAATAAGTTTAGGCTTGAAATTAGGCAAAGGTTTCCAATCATTAGCAGAGAGAAGTTCTGGAATACTCTTCCAAGGTAAGTAGTGGGGCAAAAAGCCTATCTTGTTTTTATTGAGCTTGATAAGTTCATGGAGCGGGTAGTGTGATGAGATTGCCTACAGTGGCATATGGCCCATAGACAAATGTTATTAGCAAATATCTCCAACAGCCAATGATGGGACACTAGGTGGGGACAGCTCTCAGTTATTACAGAGAATTCTTTTCCAGGTGTCTGGCTGGTGGGTCTCATCCACATGCTCAGGGTCTAGCCAATCCTATTAGTTGGGATCAGGAAGGAATTTTTCCCCAGGTCAGATTGGCAGAGATCCTGGGTGGAGTTGCTTTCCTCTGCAGCATGGGTCACCTGCTGGTTTGAACTAGAGTAAATGGTGTATTCTCTGTAACCTTGATGGTTTCTAATCAAGATTTGAGGATTTCAGTAACTCAGCCAGAGGTTATGGGCCCATGACAGGAGTGAGCAGGGAAGATTCCATGGCCTGTGACGTGCACCAGGCCAGACTAGATGATCACAATGGTCCCTTGTAGCCTTACAGTTGGGATATCTATGGGGTGAGTGTGCGCTTGCTGCAACAGCCGAAATTAGAGAGAGTAGAGGTGGACACGCCCTCTGCTGAGGAGGCAAAAGAAGAGACGGTATATGGTGGAGGGGAGGAGAGGAGAAAGATCCAGTCCAGAGAAGTGAGAGGGGCAGCAATTCCACACAGTGAACAATGAAAATAGATGTGGATTTTCTAATATTCCCTTTCACCTCCAGGCCCTAAACTGGATTGTCAGAATGTCAGTCTCAGCAATGGGGGGAGGAAGTTGTCCCAAGCTGGAGATGTGGGCAGCCCTCTGTCTAGTCCAATGATTGGCCCCAATGGCAGGGGCACCAGATACACGCTCCTTCAGATATGGTGCTCTGCCTTTTCCTGCCGTTCTCTCAATCACACTCAGCTGCCACCTGGTCCTGAGCGAAGAGCTGGGCCACAGAGTGGACCCCGCAAATTGGGGCACAAACCCGATGGCCTCCATTTCCACGGTACTGCTCTCCGAACCGCAGGACCAGTCAGACTGCAGTCTCCAGCTCTAAAACAAGGCCCTGTGGCCACCTTCCACCCCAGTTAGCCAACTCCTACCTGCCTCGCTGAGCTCTCACAATGAAACACTGGATGTAACAAGTCAGGGTGCCTCTGAATGTTGCACAAAGGAGATGCCTTGTTCAAACTGAGTCTGAGGAAGCTGCCCTTTGCACAGAACCAGCCTCCCTACAGCTGCTCCTGCTGCAGTGGCAAATGGGCTTCCACACTGGAGAACAAAGTCATAGCAGTTCCCATCGGACCAGCTCCTCAGCCACTGTGCAGACAGGGTCTATGGTGAATCCTGGTTGCAGATGGTGGCGAGATGGGCCCCTGGTTCCAAGGCCCAACAGATCCCAGGATCTGGCCCAGGTCAGCCATTGAGGGGTGGTGCTGAGAAGGCCATGAGACTGTGCTGGTGAGGGCCTGTCCCCTCCCAAAGAGCTGTTCCGATCCTGTCAGCAAATTACCGATCTTTTCATAAAGCTCTGACTGAACACGAATAAATCCTAGCAATTCTCATTCCTTCCAGCAAAGCGCCGGATTCCTCTAATTCCTTGCTACAGACAACAAGCATCAGAGCACGTAACCACCCCCTGGAGCACAGCTCATGGGATGTAAAGGCAACACGGGCGGATGATCACAAATGTTGCCAGGACACTGAGCATGAACGGGAGAGCAGGAGGATTATCTGTGCTGAAAACAGCGGTCAGGATAATATTCTCGCTCCCAGCGGGCAAGTTCTGCCATGGTTTGAAGTCTGAAACGAGCTGTCCTATAATCTGCCTCTGAAACTACAATTCGCCTCTTCAAAAAGTGACAACACATCATTATCTAGCTCTCCTTTCCTCACAGACTAAGTGCTGACAGCAAGAAAGAGCAGTTGTTCCCAAACTGGGGGGCATGCCCCCTGGGGGGTGGGGGGCGTGAAGAAAATCCAAGAGGGGCATGAGGCTGTGAAATTTTCATAGTGAAAAATGTTTGCGTCAAGAAAACCTATTTATGGTTATTTTTAATTGTACAATTACGAACTGAATTTTTGTTAAAGGGGGTTGGATGATGGTAAAGGAGAGGTGGGGAGGCATGAGGGTTTCTCAAAAATCAGAAAGGAGACGCAATGCCGAAAAGTTTGGGAGCCTCTGAGTTAGAGGAAAGCCGGGGAAAGCCGCAGCCACTGGCGTGTGTGGGAGACACACAGACATCAACTCTCCGTGATGGCTAGGAGGGAACGTCCAGCGATCCAGGCCAGAGAAATGGCTGGAAAAGTGCAGAACTCTGCCAGAGGCTGTGCAGTGCCAACACAGGCATCTCCAGCCCCGGCAATCGGGCAACAACACTGGCCGCAGAGTGTCCTGTCTCCTCAGATGAGGGAACAGGCAAAGAACAATGTAATGTAAGGTCAGGTCAGGACATTCAAAGGGCTAGGGATCTGCCAAGGGGGCCCTCAGAAATGGGCTTCCAGGGCACAGTCTCCATGTACGCCACGTGAGTGAGGTGGGGGTGAAGGGAGAGCTGCTCCATGCAATGTTTTTTCCTGGGAGACTGGGGATTTTAGGTACAGG
The DNA here is from genome assembly GCA_007922175.1 of Pelusios castaneus. NCBI lineage: Eukaryota > Metazoa > Chordata > Testudines > Pelomedusidae > Pelusios > Pelusios castaneus. The sequence continues at coordinate 7,960,847 of ML685815.1, forward strand.
AGGGGGGAGCCCACCCATATGAATGAGTGCATGTACATGTGTGCCTGAGTCTGCGCGTGTGTGCACGTGAAGGGAGAGAACAAACTCTATGCAGGGGAAAGACAGCAAGAACTGACATTTGGACAGTACAGATGGGACCTCCTCCCTTGCCTGAAACCCAATGAGAACGCCAGGCAGGAGCCTTTCCTCCACATCCCCAGCCACCTGGATAGCACCTCCCCATCTCCTCCTGAGCCGAGAGGTGAAACACGCACAGGAGGTAGCGTATCGCACTGTAAACCACAGATCATCAGGGGCTTTATGTGTAGAAGTGTTTTCTCACTGCCTTCAATGAAATAAGCCAGTTCTCAGTGAGTTGCAGCCTTCCCACTACTGCCAGGTTACAAAATGGCCGCCTCTGCCATGCTGTTGCACAGGGCTGGATTCTTCTCTTTCAGAAGAGTTCATGGCAAGGAGCCTTTTGTTTTCACTGACTCCTCCAGGTCAGGCTCAAATTCTTTTCTATGCAAGGAGATGGTGCTCCTGTGGCTTCCCTGGACTGGTGTTCTTCCTACCCTAGCACTTTCTGTGAGTGAGAGAGCCCCAAGACATTGACCAGGGTCACCAAGGCAGATTGCAACTCCCAACTTAAGGGGAAAGCTTGTCTGTGAAGGAGACACAGGGCCTGACCCAAGACCACAGAACAAACTCCCACAGGAAGGAAGGTCATCTCAAATCTTCGTTTCAGGTGCCAGGCAAATCTCTCCCACCTGTCCTCTCTAAGAGAAATGTGTATATGTCTAGTATAAAAAAACCCCAAACAAACACTCCTTGCTCACACTTTTCCCCCTGGGAAGGGAGAAGAGAACAATCATGGGGCAGATGTGAGTCACCTTAATGCGTGAGTGGGTAGCATTCAGACACTATGGAGAGAAGCACAATATAAACATCTATACTGAATAGAGGAGTCAACATTAATTTCCCTGCCTTGTGACTGTGCCTGACTGGTGCTAGGGGGATACTTTCCCGATCCCAATTCCAATAAGGATTTTATCAAGCTTCTTTTTCTTTGCTGGTTTGTGTTCATAGTCACCACAGAATGTCATATTCCAGAGCTGGCCTCTTTCTGGGAGCACCAACGGATCAGTTTGCTTGTATTGTCCTGTGTGGAGCAATGGTCAGTGAGGTGTTTTGGAGGTCTGTACTCATGCTTTCCTTCCATATTCCTGTGTTGCTCTGAATGACCGGGAGAGGGGTTCCCTGGCCATGGATTCAGGTGTGGAGAAGACTGATCAGTCAATATTGTGCTGTGCTCTTTAACGTAGCAGTTCTCTTTTTCTGGCAGTGGCAATTTACATCAGGGACGAGTCATCTGGTTTCAAATAATGCTGTCAACAATGCGTTCCAGCACTCCACAGAGCTGCCACTTCCACCAGATGCTGACAAACAGTGCACCTCCCAACTTCAGCCACCTCGCATTCCAGCACAAAACCTCAACAGCAAAGTCTCCAGCGTTCAGACAGATGTATGCTACCCATGTGCAGTCTGCGCGCAGTCAGATGAGGCATGGTCTTGAGCCAAGGGGGATGAGGTCAGGGCTAAGGCCCTGCAATCTGCTGCAACTGCTGAGCCGAGAGCAAGGAATGCTGGTGACTTTGCCCTTTATTTCCACATTTTTAAGGTTCTGGGGGACCAGGAGGGGCTATCTGGCTGCAGTCTGAGCTGGCATCCAAGGAAGTTTTTGACAGTGTTAATTAGTACAAACTTTAGGTCAGAGCTCAATGTCTGGAGAAAGGGCAGCACTGAGCAGGGAGTGACGGGGCAGCAGTCTCATGCCTGGCTGGCTTGTGGCTTCTCTTGGTGCTGGAATTAGCTAAGCAGGGAATCTCAAATCTAGCCTCCCTGCACCCTTAGGTCAATGCTGCAGTGTTCACACTGAGGGTCCCAACCCCTCAACGCTCCCTCACATACACACATGCAGCATTCCCATCCCACCTGACTCGCAGACATGGCCCAGACCTTGGTAACCCTCTCTATTTTCTGGGGGACATAATTCAGTCACCTCATCTGCCACATTCCCCCATGTGAAGAAACAACCTCTGACTCTGGGGAAAGTGCACTGGGCTGCCATTCAGAGGGTCTGGCCTCACTTATCCTAAGGGTTGGGGTTAATGTGCCTGTTCCCAGCCCCAAACCCCTTCTCTGGGGGGGTAGATGAGCATCATTCATCCAATTCACACAAAAAGTCACTGAAAGGCTGCACAAGGTAACTGCCAGTAGAAGCCCCAAAAAGGGCAAAATCAAGTCTCAGGCACACCACAAGACTGCATTTCAGATAACTGCAGCACAGCTGCGCATGGCTCTTCTGGCAGTAGACAGCACTGTAACCATTAGACCCCTCTCTTCCTAGAGCCAGGTTTAGAACCCAGGACTCCTGATACTCGGCACTCCCGCACAGACACTAACAGTTGTGTCTCCATGTCCCCTAGTGGCCACAGATAACAGACTGCTACTTAGTTAGCTCATCTAGCAGGAGTCTGTGGTGAGGATTTGAAAGCTCCAGATTCAAACCCTGCTCAAAACCCATGGAGAAAAAAAAAAAAGTGATCACATAATTAAAGACTGTTTTAAAATACAGAGTACAAAAGGCCAAATGAAGGCCAAGGGTTACCTTAAATCTGGCATCTCCTGATTTTTAGGAACTTGACTTTGCAACTTAAATAATGGTTGGCTTTTTTGTTTTTTGGGAAGAGGATTGGGTTTTGGTGGTCATGTATTGCACAGTGAGTAGACAATTCTGCACTATTTTATGCCCTTTTCAGTCCACTGTCTGCAAGAATGGAAGGAGGGTAGAATTTGACTATGACCTGCTTAACTGAAAATACAGCCTGTTTTCTCATGTGATCAACATGGCAGTGTTCTCTGCAGTTTCCCAAGCTCTAGCTGTGCATACTGGACAGACGTGCACGTAGCTCTGGATGCGATGAGCCAAGCTGTTGCCAAATCTCCCACGTGTTCATGAAAGGAAAATCATGCAAGTATATAGCATATTTTGTATAACAAACCATGCTCTGTTCCTAATTGTGCAAAGAGAATAAATCAAAGATTGTGTTGTATCTGCAAGCTAGCAAACATGTTCTTTATTTTGTATAACAAAAGCCTCTCATAAGAGCCCTTCGCTGATGTTGTGACTAAAGAAGGCAGGATCTTCTGCATGGAACAGCCCCTCAAACCTAGAATCCAACCTGCTATCTGTCCTAGAGGCACCAACGTATCTTGCCAGACAGCACCATTTGGGGAGCACAGTTAACGGCCTAAGCAAATTCAGCTCTCTGACCAGGATTTCAGACTGGCTTTGTGTGTGGTTAAGTTCTGCTTTTTCCATCCTTCTCTCCATCATCTCTTACCCTCTCCATCCAATACACACCAGAAGAGACACCTGTGCTCACATCTGTTTGAACCCCGCCAGATGGCAGCTCATTCAGTTCTGCCTGGTGTGGCTTCAAAGCCCACCATGGCCTCTGCTCTGCTCAAAGAGCAGCAGAGTCTGCTGTGGCAATGCCCAGCTGCAGGCCTCCATCCCAGCTGTGTGTCAATGGAGAGCTACTTTCTGAGACAGCCAGGTCCTCACTCACCCTGGATCTCAGAAAGTGAGGGCCCCACAGTGAGGAGGGATGTGAGGGTCCTGCGGCAGGGAGTGCGAAGGAGGGACGGGGGAGGGCAGGGGAAGAGGGCCCTGAGACATGGACAGTACAGAGTGCCCCATGGCATGCAGAGAATGAGTATCAGTGCCCCACATCAGGGACAATACAGGGATGAGGCTCCGTGACAGGCTAGGTACAGGGAGGAGGCCCAATGCCATGCAAAGAATGGGGAGAAGGAGCCCACGATAGGCAGGGTCTTCTGGCCTCTTCTGCTCTTAAAGTCTAGGGATCTGGTGCTCAGCAGGCTGAGTCGGGGCTGAATCTGGTCAGGTTTTATTGTCCCTTTATTGATTTCACAGGACTTACAGTAGCTGGAAAGGCTGTTTTCTGTTTGTTTGGCTGCATATTAGCTGAACATAAATATGTTCTGCTCCTGGGGAGTCCTGTACAGATCAAACCCACCCCCCACCCCAGCCCAGGGACCCATGGCATCCCAGATGATTGCCCTGGTCAATGTGCCTGACAATTGGAAAGAAGAGGCGAGCCTCAGCTGAGTCACAGCACAGAACTTCCCTTTTCAAAGGATGGGCTGCAGCTTCACTCCTCAAGGAGTGTGTGGTAACCAATCTCCACTGGAACAAGAGGAAGCTGGAGAGGCACTTGTCTGGCCCATGGTGACGAAGCTGCTCGAGTACAGCTTTCACAGCACTTTTCTCAGCTGGCAGAACGATAGCCTAAAGGCGGAAGGTCTGGCAGATTCCTGCTTTTCCACCTGTTTCACTATCTGGAAATGGCAGCCACTGGCCCTGCCCTAGCTCTCTGGGGCTCATCAGGAATGCTGGGATAGTGAATTGTAAAGATACAGCTCCAGGGACAACGCTCATTAGTATCATCTACCCCTAAAGCTGGAGGACCAGAGCACTGCACGGGGCAGGAACAAAGTCCCCTTGCTCTCTAGCCATGCACTGGGCCTGGCAGCTGGAGTGGCCTATGCACCAGGTTTGAAAAATACATTCTCCCTCTGAAGCCAGTGGCTCAAATCTAGACAGGCTTAGCTCAGACCAAGTGAGATGAATGGGTTCCCATCAGTTTACTCTATGCTTATCCAAGCCATTTCCCAGCCCTTACAGCTGCTGGGTCAGGCTGCCCACAGGCCCTTGCATTGACACATACCCAGTTCAGGTTAGCAAAGGGTCTTTTGGCAACTTTCAGAAGGAGGGTAAATTTTTCAAAAGTGCCCAAGTGACCTAGGAGCTGAAGTCCCAATAACATCTGCTCAGACCGGCTCCCAAATGCCTAAGGGCTTTTGGAAAAGAGAATTTCAGTTCCTAAGTCAATTAACCACTTTTAGAAGTTTTAACCCAGAGACATTTTTCATTTAGAGGACATTAGGATGAACTTGCAACATTCAACCTCTACATGACTACAGTGGTTCTCCAGCCATAGTTATCCCTCTGCCTAAAAAGCACCAATCACCATAATCCAGGGGCTAAGAGCCAAGACCCTTGGTTTGCCGTTCTCTCTATCTTATGCAATGGAACACCTTGCACCTGGAAACACACAGACATCTTTGTTATCCATTTTCAATTTAAAAATAGAATGGACATGTCTGAAATCAGCCACACACCAGTCTAAATCCTGGACTCCACAGAAGTACACTGGAACTAAAGTCAGTCTCTTGCAGCGCACACTAAGGGTCAGAGTTAAGGTGGTACAAACATTCCTCATTCGGGCACTTCTGCATTTTGCAGTGAGTTCTTAACAGTGCTCCTGTGGTGTTCCTCTTGATGTTGTTGGAATTTGTCAATTACATTTATTTGCACTGTTCACAGGCGTCTTTCATTCTTTGCACTGCCTCCCTGAAAATTAGCACGGAGCACCACTGACAGCCTGGTGGTGAACCCCAGCTCCCAGAACAGCCCTACAAGACCCTTCACTGCAGCACAGCCAGATGCCCCAAGCCCAGCTCTGGTGAATGAGACTTACCATTGGTGAAGGTGTTCACATAGTACCTGTGGCCCTGGGGAGACGTGTAGCTCTGCCAGCCAGGGGGGAGAGGGCAAGTCAGAGAATCTTCTCCTGAGTGAGGAGGGACCTTCCTGGGTTTCTGCTGGGAAGAAGAAGAGGATCCTGGTAAGCAGCTTCCAGACAAGGCAAAATCTAAACAGACATGGATATGGAAAGTGGACATACAATCTCAGGGTCTCAGGGCAAGAGTGAGACGGATAAATACTAATTTATTGCCAATCCTACACCCCAATTCTCTGCCCATCAGCAGCCTATAAAGAGTGACTTAGGGTCCAACAACCCAATGCAGTGGCCCCCGTCTCCTGGAGATGTTCCCCTGAGAGGCAGAGTATGAGGGTCTGTTGTGCATCTTTTATTGACTCTTTATGTGGACACAACAAACTGTTGTGACACTTTGTGTCTGAGAACAGCACCCCAGAAACTCCATATTCACCAATGTCTTGTCATTATAATATGCTCTATACTAGGTAAGCCTTGTGTGGTGTTATTTTAAAAGTCTTGATTTGCTGATCTTTCATAACTAGTTGGATTGTATGTGCTCCCATCCGATGAAGTGGGATTACACCTGCGAAAGCTCATGCAATAAATCAATTCGTTTGTCTTTAAAAGTGCCACAGGACTCCTTGTTTGATTATCAGAGATTGTTTACAGTGGAATTTCACCCAAAAAGCACATGCATAATGCAATACAGACTGACCAACAAGGACGACCTTCCAGGTCACAAGCAGTGCTGGTCCAGTACGCTGGAAAAGACTATAAAGGAAGGGACATGACATAATGACTTGGCTTCACTCCCCCACAGCTAAAGGACAAAGAACAGAGGGCTGGGTGAGGGAGTCCCAGGTGGGGAAAGCAGCCTCTGCCTGTGAATTGAAAATCTGTAGCCTGCTTGTCCCATCTCTGAGTGAGACATTTCTTAGCTCAGTAACAAAAACTGGTGCACATCTTCCTTACAGAGAGGAGGAAATGGACTTATTCATGAGTTTGTGCTAGGCAGGTGATATTATCTTGGGGTGGCTTAATAGTGAAAAGCTTGGGATCTGTGGGGGTTATTGGCTGAACCCCCTGGCTCTATGGTGGGTGTGTAGCGCCTCCTGCTGTTGTGCTGGATGATAACAGGGGCCGAAGAAACTGCATCATTGACAGGAGCATATCTGGAGGTCAGCACAAGCCACAGGAGTAAGGAGTTTCAGCGGTACCCCAGATTCAAGCTGCACATCCGTGTTGACAGTACACACTGTGCAGACAAAGCACATGATGCTGGGAGGAGTCTGTAAGGAGGACACTCTCTGGGGAGGAGCAATGTGAACTGTAATGGGTGGGGGGGCATGACTCATCACACAGCAAGGTGCGAAGCAGGCAGTAAGCAGGAAAAGTCCCTGCCTGTGTTGCTAGAGGTCTGTCTACACAGCAGATTAAAACCTCTGGCTGGCCTGTGCCGGGTGACTCGAGCTCACGGGGCTATTTCATTGCTGTGCAGACTTCCATGCTAGGGCCAGAGCCTGAGTCTGGGACTCACCCTCCCTGCAGGACCCTAGAGCCCAGAAGTCTACACAGCAATGGAAGAGCCATGCAGCCTGAGAGGCTGGGCCAGCTGCAGGTTTTTCTTTGCTGTGAAGGCATGCCTTTGGTTGCTGCTCTGGGTACCCAATGAAGAATCCCAGGCCTGCCTCATTGCATCCTCCTGGGGCTCTCAGTCCGCCATCAACGCCAGCACATACAGGAACTGAGGAGACATCTGCCAAGCAGACCAGGAAAGGATGGCCGTGAAGCCAGTGCAGGAACCTGCAGGGTGGAACCTGGGTCCATAGCTGTGCCATGCTGCTGATGCCAGCCCTGCGCCACTGGAAACGTAGGCTGGGCACCCAGAAGGACTCTGTGAGACTAGGTTTGGCAGGAAGCACCACCCATCAGGCCCTAAGTGGCAGCCCCTCAGAGCCCACTGATTAGCTGGAAGCCGTATTAGGAAGCTGTCTGCACTACTGTTTTTCAATAGACCCTAGGCTTCAGCTTCCAGCCCTGGTTTGTCCTAGGATTCGCTGTTCAACTGCTGTCTGCAAGCTGGCACCTGACCCCGACATCCTGGTAACCCAGTCTTGCCTGATACCTGACTCTCCATTCACTGCTAGCCTGTCTTAGACGCTCCCTTCCCCATGCCTGACTTGGCCCAACTTCTGCTCCGACCACTAGGTCTGACCACCTCTGTCCCAGCTGTGACGGCCAGCATATCACATTCAAGGCACTGCTAAGGGTCAGTACCGTAACATGCATCAGGGGAATAACATCACGTGTACTGTAACCCCCCCCCCCCCCCCCAAGCAACGTAAATTAGACTGACCGAAGTGCAGGTGTGGGCAGCACAATGGCGGCTCCTTCCACCAACATGACTACCACCTCTCGTGGGGGCGGGAGTTATTAAATCAATGGGACGACGCTTAGCGCACCTTCACCAGATGCAGGATGTAGTGCAGTGGTTCCCAAACTGGGGGTCGTGACCCTTGTGGTCATTATGCAGGGGAGGGGGTCACCCGCCGCCCAGCTCAGAAGGCAACGCCGCCACCCACAACAGCAATTCAGACGTACAGGTGGCAGTGGGGCGCTGCCTGCAGTGAAAAGCGATCTTGACGTAGTTTTGCGCTCCCCACTAGTAAACAGTGATTACTTAAAAAATAACTTTTCTGCTAAGAGCAATAATTCAATAAAAATGTGTTTTAAAAGTAGTCGATTTAAAAGTAGTGAGAAAAGGTGAATTCATTTTAAACAACAGGGTTATAAATTTAACTCTTAAAATAGTGCTATAGAAAAAAAAATATTTTTTTTTAATTTACTAGGGGAGTTGCACTCAGACGCTTGCTGTGTGAAAGGCGTCGCCAGCACAAACTCTGAGAACCACTGTGCAGGCAATCTCTAGCCTCGGGGCTTGTACACACTACAGCTTTACCGTGCGATAAGGCTGAGAGCGAACACACTACAGTCTTGCTCGTTGCGCGGCAACAGGTAAACCACCTAAACGAGCGTGGTTAGGCTTACCTTGGAACAGCTGTTCCACGGTAGAGCCAGTGTGTGCGCTCCTTGCGCTTTTGACAGCCTCCAGAAATGTCCCAGAGTGCCAATCGAGGCCCAGGAGCTGACATACTTGTCAATTTTGAAATTGACAAGTAGTGGAGCTCCAGCCAGGAATTCCTGGAACCCCGGCCAGAGGAGCTCCGCTGCTGTTGGAGCCACCAGGAACCCTGATGGCTCCCGGGCTGCCTGCTGCCTGGGCTGGTGGCTTCCGAGCGGGAGCCCTCAAGCCTGGGCGGCTTCAGTCAGGGCTCCGCTGCCGCCCAAAAGCCCACGGCTGGAGCCCCACTGCCCTAGGGGTTCCCAGGGCCGGGGCTCTAGGTGGCTGGAGCCCCGCTGCTCTGGGGGGTCCTGAGAAAGTCCCGCAGGAGCGGGGCTCAAGTCACCGGTGGCTTTGAAGCCCCGGCCCTGGGAAAGCCCCGTGGGAGTGGGGTTCTAGCTACTGGTGGCAGAGGAGCCCCCTGAAACCAGCTTCCCAGCTCCCTGGGGGAACACCCCTCTGGTGTGGCTCCAGCAGGGCACAGCAGCCCCAGGGAACCCCCCGGGCAGCCCACTACAGCCCTGTGGGGGAAGGGGGCATGGAAACAGCCCTGCTGCAAGCCCAAAGGCTGGCTGTGGCAGTGCATTGTGGGATAGGTGCCCACCATGCACTGCTTCTTATAACGAAAATTCAAAGGAGCGTGTGAACACTCCTTTTCGCTACAAGGAGTGCTGTGTGGATGGGGTAAAGCATTCTAGTTATAACGCTTGCTTGTCCCGCAACAACTTTATTGTGGGACAATTATGTAGTGTGTACACGGCCTCAGAGTATCACAGCTAAAGACAAAAGGAATGGATTGTCTGGGCATAAGTAGTTAACTCATATAATAAGAGGCCATTCACGTTGAAGTGACTGTAAACACCACTGCAGTCATAGGGAGTTACTGGGTTACAAAGTGTTGTAATACGCCATAAATCCAGGGTGTTTCATCTGGCACCCTGAATAAAAAGAAATCCATCTGTAACAGAGAGCACAAGTGCAGCCCCTCCCTCCTCACCTTGCACCTGCACAGATCTGGTGTCACTGGTCGGCAGGGCACCCTGTGCAGCTCCGCTATCAGCCCTAACCCAGTCCTACCCCTGCTTAATTTCCTGCAACTGTAAAAATTAAAATAATCAAAACCTGGGGAAAATAAAAATCAATGAAGACCCCTGGAGATCAGGGCCCCATTATACAAGGCACCCGACATACACAGTGAGAGGCCATCTGAGCCCAAAGAGTTTGTGCAAACCAACACTCGCTGGCAGCCAGGAAGCAGGAAGATGACACCTTGGAGAGTGAGGCTGCTGTCTGGAAAGAGCTGTTCAGCAAATCACTGTTCTGACCTTCTGGCACTTGCCCACGCAGATTCTGCAGCTTTCTGGCCGCACTGGGAACATCCCCTCATATACTGCACTCAGCCTCCAACACATTCTTTGTCTGTAGTACCCTGTTCTTAAAGGGGTAGCTCCCATGAATCAAAATACACTCACTAGAAATGCAACAGGAAAGCAAATATTTTGCATATTGTATACAGATGCCCACCCTGCCCTTGTCACCATAGTTTCTGCCCATGCCTGCCAATCACACATCAAATGAAATCACTGACATCTGTTGGTTATAGAACAACACCGTTTTTCTGTATAAAATCATTCCCACAATCGCGCATAGGGCTTTACACCAACATTCACATATATCTCTTTTCCCACAAAGCGGTTTGATGCCACAGCCTTCAGCCCCACAACAGAGCCCTTGCCTAGTTCAACCCTAGGAGGATTGGTGGGGAGCAGCTGCCATCCTTCCTATACGGAGAGACACAACATAACCAACGCATTACCTGGGCAATGGGATGGTAGGCAGCAAGATTCCTGGCTCTGGGACCAAACTGTGGTCTCGTCACTACTGACAGCACAGCCAAATGTAACCATGTCCCTGGGGACCAAAGCTGGGGCCTCTGGATTAATAGCATGAACCAGTAGCTCAATACCTGTGGTCTAGCTGCTAGAGGGTGACATGGAGTGACACTGTTAGTGTGGGTAACAGACCTCCCTCATTTGACACTTTCCTTCTGAACGCCTGTGCGGCAAAGAGGATTAACACAGATCTGCCCTCTGAGCAACCTGGGTTCTGTGCTCAGCTCTGATAGGAGGAACTTTGCATAGCTCCTGAGTTCCCTTTCTGTGAAATGGGTGACTGTGAGCAGTGAAATTGACAAATAGCCGCAGTGCCTGGACACGGGGCTCAGCTGCTGCTGCAGGGCTTCAGCCTCTGGGATCAGCTGATCCCTGCTGAGGAGCCCTGCCCAGCGGTGGGGCTCACCCAGCAGCTAAGCCCCCCGCAGCTCAAGCCCCGCAGCTACCTGGGCTCAACTGAGCCCTGCCTGCACCTGGGATTCTTGAGCCCTAGGCTCAGCTGAGTCTGCTGCCCTGCAGGCTCAGCTGCTGCGGTGGCGCTCAACGGCCACGGCTGAGCACCGCTGTCCCGCAGGCCTCCAGCAAGCCCCATTGCAGGCAGAGGGCCTTCAGCTGCTGGAGCCCACCATGGCAGCAGGGGCTCAGCTGACAGCGGCTGGAGCCCTGCAAGGCAGCGGGGCTCAGCCACAGCAGCTGAGCCCCGGCAACAGCACCACCGCCAGCAGCTGGCAGCTCAGTGCATGGTGGATTAGGTGCCCACCATGCACTGCTCCTTATAGCGAAAATTCAAAGAAGCGTGTGAACGCTTCTTTTCGCTATAAGGAGTGCTGTGTTATAACGTTGGCCGCGGGACAAGTCTCGCTGTGTGTACATACCCTGAGGGGAGGAAAAACAGAGGACTTCTGCCTGGGAAGGTGGCTGGATCTCTTTGGAGTACAGCCTGATGGAAACAACTAACTTAGAAGTTCTGGGGTAGGCAAAAGAAATGAGATGATGGGGGGCAGGGGAGAAAGTGAAGGTCGAACAGGCAGAGGGAAGGAGTGTGTGTCTAAGGGCAGTGGTGGGGGGAGGACAGAACCATCAACTCCCATGAAGGCTCCCAAGTAGCACCAGACTCAGGAGAAAGCTGCCACCGTCTGGTGTGTACGCTGTGTGCTAAAGCAGCATGGCGGCCAGCGTGCCTGGGGAGAGTCGGCCTGGCTGGTCAAGAACTGGGGGCACTATCCCAAAGTCTCATCCTGGAGACAGGAAGCCTGGATCGCCCCCTCTTCTCGCCTTCCCCTGGTAACTCAATGGGCCTGAGAGCAGCTGATGCCATGTGAATTTTCGAAGTGCCCTCCCCCACCCCTGGGTTAGCTAAGCAGCTGCCTCCTCCACATGCTCATCTGATGCTGATGTTTCCTTTGTATGTAAATGTACTTCTGTTTGCTTCCTTTTCTGCACTGGCACTGGCAACACAGTCAGGAAGGTGGAACCACATTCCTTTGTGCCGGGTGGGGTGACTTCGGCCCTACCTGCCACTCACATGTAAGAATGTATTTCCAGTGCATATTTCTCATTTTTCGCATACCACCTGTATGTGCCACGCATTAACAACCACCACCAGCCTGTCGCCAGCATCTACATGGTACTTTCCATGAAAGCCTTTCAATACAGACTATGGCATCAGTGAGCTGTAGTACTCCGGAGCCCCTTGCCTTCGGCATGGGAGTTCTCCTAGGGTCACATCTTGGGACCAGGTGTGCTGGGGCAGTCCAAGTCCTGCTCCGTGACCAAAGATTGAGTCTCCCCACAGTGGGGCCAGTTCTTGTGATATTTGATGTTTTCCTTAAACCAACAGCTCCTGGAGTCAGGGCATTCCACGAGAATCTTACGTTTTAAACTATCTATTTCTATCCCCTGTGGTTGTGAAAAATAAAGCTGGGAAACGTGAGCCGAGTGTGGCCAAAGGTGAATAAAAGTCCCCAGCTCTGATTATTCCGAAAATCCCCTAGATTTTAAGCCAGTGTCCTGATGTGAGGGGCCTGACTGCTGGTTTCCAGCCCTTTGCGGCTGGTGATCCTGTCCCTGGGCCTCTCTCAGCAGGTGAATCATTGATGGTTCAGAGACCATTCCACAGGCCTGCTGGGCAGAGAAAGGGACTATGAAGGTTTCTGGCCATGGCTAGCTGTGCTGGGGCGCCGTTAGTAAAGCACTGGTCCTCCCTTTCCCCAGGAGAGCTCTTGTCCCCAAGCCCTTCCTACTCTGGCCTGGAGTGCCACTGCAAATGGTGGGGGGAGAGGGAGAAGAGAGTGGTGTGCTCTAGTAAAGAAACAAGGGGCATCCTGCAAATGGTTTCCACTCCACTGGAGTCATCAGCAATCTCTTTGGAGCAGTTCATAGCAATGTTTCAAAGGAAATTTCTAACACTCCAGTTCTCCAACAGCCCAGGATTTCTCATAGACTCTAAGGCAGGGCCGCCCCTGGGGGAGGGGGGAAGAATGGGGCGATCGCCCCAGGGCCCAGGTGTGCTGCAGCCCCTCCTCCCACAGCCACGCCACTGATGTGTCCCCAACTTATAGGAAAAATTCCTATTATTTGTTCCTAAATGCATGACCTTGCACTTCTCCCCTAGACAGAGGACTCCCACATGGGTTCAGGGGCTGTGAGGCACCTTCACATCAGCTGTGTGGGAGACGGGGGGGGCGGGGATCTCTCCTGGTTGCAGCATGAGCAAGTTCTGAAGCAAGTCTAGCTCTCAGTTGTTCTCTCCCTCCACAATAGGAGCATCTCCACTTCAAGCAGCTGTGGGAAGCAGCACATGGCTGGGAATCTGTGCAGGGAGGTGGGAGGTTCACACCCCACTAGTGTCTGTGGGCTGCACAGGTTGTGGAGCCTGTCACAAGTTCAAGCAATGCCGGGGAGTTTCCTGACTGCTGGGAACCTTAGAATACAATGGACTTTAAAATACAAGGTCCTGTGTGGCCTCAAAAAATTAAAGGGGCTTTGCCACAGAGTCACAGTTTGCTCAGCACCCTCACCAAGGCTTCCTTGTCCTCACTGTCAGTGACGTGCATTATCCGCCGTATAAGTAGCTGCTGCTTTTTGGCTCAAACATTTGCTTTGCTCTGACCACCAGCTGTGGAATGAGATCACAACTGATTCTTCTCCCAGGAGCCCCTCGCCACGCCGTGCTTTGGTTACCCTCACCAGCTCTCCTGTTCACCACCACATTCACCACGTGGGGGATCTATTTTCCAAACAAAAAATGCCTATTCCTAGCGAGCCTTTCCCATCTCCCCCTTTTGTCAATCTTGGCTTCCAGCTGCTCCTTCCTCAGCTTGGCCTTGTTGCAGTCTACCTGACTGCTGAGGAGCTCCCTGGAGGAGAGGGTCTGGGGTCAGTGGGTATTGTTTGACATGAGCTGAGCCTGATTCCTGACACTGAACAGGTATTCCGCAGATGTTGGGTTTGCCATTTCTGTAGCTGGAATCACATCTGCTGTGGGCTTCAGGCAGCCACTGCGAGAACGCCCCTGGCTCTGGCTGACAAATTGTTCCCCCTGCAACCAGTCTCAGGATGGGTGGAAGGCCTAGGACAGAGCGCCTCCTCTTCCGGCTCCTCCCCGCATCAGGACAACTCCAGGTACACTTCCAGGGGAGCTGTGAGCACTGCCAGGAACAGCCCAGGCCCTTCGAGTAATTCATAGCTAAGCCGACCCACCTCCCCGCTCACTTACCATCTGGAGCTAGCAGTACCATGGGAATCCACTCTGAGCGAGACCAGGCTGGACAGTCCTGCACTGCTCTGTGGCTGAGCTAGGAAGGGCAAAGGATCTCGTTGTCAGCCAAAGCCAGCTCACTGCCCGCTCGCACTGGGTGGGGGAAGCCTCCACAGCCACAGTTGAATCCCCAAGCAAGACTGGGGCCTGCTCCCATGGCCTGTGAAAAGCTCTGGGCACTGCTTTATTCTGAGCTGTGAATCCAAAGGATTCATGTGAGACGACAAGAGCCCAGCAGTGGCTGTTACTGGTGATGGGACACAATGGCTGGGTCTGTGCTACTTTCCATGCTCAGCCCCATGAACAAGGGCTGCTTTGTTAATCACTCTGACCTTCTGGGTCCCCTCCGGTCCTGCTGGGGAACTTTTCCATCCATTGTCTCTTAGCCCAGCCTTTGTGCAGGGCCTGGCTTGCTAGAATGTAATGCTGGAAAAGAAAAAAGCCCTGCTGGAGAAGCTCTTCCCTGCCACCCAGGACAGCTCTGACTTAGGGCCCCACACTAGAGCAGGGACGCCTTGTTCTGGGCCCGGGGACATACCCATTAAGCTGCCACAAAGTGCTAGGGTGTCAAGGGGCCTTGGTAGCAGCAACAATCCTCCCAAAGGCCAAAATGCCTCTGGTCCCAGCCTGGCCAGCAAACTCCCCAGGACATACCACGGTGCGTGGGGCTGGCAGCCGCATTCCCATGGCCAGGCCGGGGAGCATGACCATTCACCCTGCCGCTGTCTGTGTGTCTCAAACCCGGGCCTGCAGGATCCCACAGCACCCACCGACACCTCAACAGCCAGAGCAAATAACCCAAAGCTGGCAGAGGTGTGGCCGGGGGGGGAGGGGGGAAGGCAGCACTGAGCCACAAAACAAAATCCAGTCACCCCCTACGCTGAACTATTTCTACATGGAAAAGCCTCATCGTAGATAAGGACACTGTAGAGGATTTCTGTTTTATATTAACTGAGTGGCTGGCCACTGGAAATGATTATTAGAAATCAAACCTGCTTTTTCAGGTTGACACACTAAGGTGTAAACAGCTTTGCTGAAAAGCACCGAGGTACAAGTAACAAAGGAGAGTTGAATGGAAACCATTCACAGTTAAGTGAAAACAGTATACTGTGACGGCTCTACCAGAAAGCCATTAGAGTTGCTCTGGTAAACAGACAACAGAGCTTTCGTGGGATTTTCTCCCACGAAAGCTCATGCGATAAATAAATCTGTTAGTCTTTAAAAGTGCCACAGGACTCTGTTGTCTTTCTACAATAGACTAACACGGCTACCCCTTTGGAATCTGGTAAACAGGTAACATAGGCAAAGTATCGGACAGGGCAATAGAGCCTTGATCATCTCATTGGTCAAAACTGTATTTGGTAACCAAATAACTAACAAACAACAAACAAGGGTGAGCTAATTATATGCTGTATATTAAATATAATCTAATCTTGTAACCTGCATATTAAGGATAGTGAAACCATGTAGAGATTTAGACATGATGTAACCTGTTGTATTATGCAGGCACCTGTATATCTTATTTAGCAGATAGAAAGGTATATATATCTTGTGAACCCTGTATTCTGGGTTTACTTATATGGGTCCAAGAGGGGATGTGGTTATTTCCCGCTAGGTTGGATGTATAAGGGGAACAAGTAGTTTAAATAAAGGCACCATCTACCTATTCTGCTCCTGAGTGGACCTAGTCCTTCTTTTCTTCTAACAGAAACCCAGTGTAATCTCTGCTGTTCCACCTCTAGCATGGCCCAGAGCGGGGCTGAAAAGCATGCAGCTTCTAGCATCAAAGCAGCAGGAAGTAGTGCAAGATGCAGTTGTTTCCTTAATTTGACCCCGTGGCTGCAGAGCGACCTGGTGGGTGGGGCTTGGTCTGCAGCAGCATGTTAACAGCTGGGGGTTTAATCTCTGCAATGCATCCCCAGAGGACAGGTATGGAGTAAATGCATGCAAACACAGAGATGTTTAAGTCTCTTGTTTTACAGTTCAGGGCCCACACAAGCCAGGCTTGGCTGTTCTGCTCAGTGCCACATTTGAGCCTGAACCCCCTGCCCAGCAATCCCTGTGCAGCTGCCGCCACCAGTCATCAAAGAAAGGCTAACATTGGCCATGCACAGTGGGACAGGAGCCCACACTGCCTGCCTGGGAGTTTCTGCAACTGTCTCAGCCCACATTCTCTCCTCCCAAAGCAGCAGGTGATTACCAATGGAGCTGTGTCAAACCATCCTGGACAGAGTGCAGGGAGCGAAGAGGGGAACCTGCAACCTGATCACTTAGCTGACAGTCAGCTCCCTCAAGGAAGCTGATTGGAGTAATGAGCTGGTCGGCTGGGTGGGATAAAGAATCCCTCAACCCGAGCTGGACAGGGGGGCACAGGAAGGAAGTGCCAGGGGAGCGAGAGAGAAGAACAGGGCTAGCTGTGCTCAGTGACACAGCAGCCTCAGGGAAGGGAGACGTTCAATCCCCGCAGTTCCTGATGTGCCTAAAGCAGAGGATATTGTAACAGGGACCGTAGTGGTACTGGTGGAGGGAACTCAAAAAATCAATGGTACCATGATTGCATAACTAATGCATTCTGTGCAGTTTCTGTGGGGCAAGAAGACAGGTGCCCCTGTGACGCATCCCTTCAGCCAGAGACAATCGCCACTTTATGTGGGAGAAACATCATGTGCGGGTGACATTTCAGGAAAATGACTATTTCTCGCCTGGAGGCATGAGGAACTGGCTTTGCTTGAAACACTCTGCTTGTGAAATACCGAGCAGAGGCTGGAGTGGCATATCACGGAAATGCTGGGGGTGGGGAAGGGGAAGGCTGGGCCAGGCTGGCAGCGAGAGATGCAGACTGTGCTGTGCTGCTCAGACTGCCAAGCCTTCCACCAAAACGGCCGCACAGTGCCGCACACACATGGCGGGGGAAAAGTGAGTGGTCGTAGCTTCAGAGCTTCCCACAGCCAAGAACTAGCCTGTTTGCCTTGGATGCACTTTGCACAAGGGCTGTACCATGTGCAAGGGAGTATCTCAGGCTCTTGTAAGCTGGACGCTGCAATCACAGTTCTAGGAGAGGGAAGGAGGATCCAGAACAACACAGA
Organism: Pelusios castaneus; assembly: GCA_007922175.1. Taxonomy (NCBI): domain Eukaryota; kingdom Metazoa; phylum Chordata; order Testudines; family Pelomedusidae; genus Pelusios; species Pelusios castaneus. Next base: position 7,978,339 of record ML685815.1, read on the forward strand.
AAAATCATGCACCAAAGGAGGAACTGCTGGTTTAGACCTTCAAGGTCTAGTCTGAATCAGGATCTCCTCTCGCTAGTTGGCTTTTGCACTCAATGCATAGATTCACCCACTCGGTTATGTGCAAAGCGCTCCGTGTGTCCTCCCCCAACACACGGCCCTTGGTCGCCCATGACAGAAGGGATTAAGGTAAATCTGTTCATTAACTTAGCCATTAAGATACACTGTAAAAGAACTCAGTGGTTCCCTGTATCACCCTTTTTCTTCTGACAGAGGGAATTCTTGGTGTCTTTTTCTGATGGAGATTTGATGTGCCCCCCCTTTGCTTACAGAGAAACTTCGTTATGACAAATATTGGCCAAAAATGACCATTAATCCTAAAGACGCCTTTGAACAATTTCAGGTTGAATTTTCGTAGCTTCCAATCGCTATGAGATGTGTTAAAACCATGGAGTTAACCATACAAAGTTAACAAATGCCACTTTCTATCTGCCCACCCAACCTGACCGCAGCACTGTCTGTGTGCAGAAGGCTGGGCTCCCAGAGGTGTTCTCCACTCAGTGCATAGGATTAGTATTTCTTATCCTCAACCCCAGGATAACAGCCCCCCAGAGGGCCTTGGGTCCCATGCAGGGCCCTGCTCCCCTATACCAGGTGAGCCTGTGGAAGAACGAATTCCCAGGGGGAGCCACCGAGAGGCCAAAGCCAAGAAAGGCAGTAGGAGAAGCAGCCTTGGCAGATGCTACAGGAGGAAAAAGGGCACACATTCTGCAGCCTGGCCATATTCTGCCCTGTGCTGATTGTCTGTTAGCTCCAACCCTCTGCCACCCGTTCCCTCATAGCCTCTTTGCCTCAGCCTCACTCCCTCCCTCTCCCCTGTCCGGTCCCCCTTCCCAGCTCTTCCCTTCAGCGTCCTCTCCTCTTTCCTGGCATCTCCATTTAGCTGATCCCCTACCAGCAAATCTCAACCCAAACAAATTTAAATGGCAGGACCACACCGTCTGTCATCAGCAAGGCTGGGACTTTTACATCTGCTGCACAGATGTCTGACATTTGAGCCATTGAGTAACTGGCTGCAGTAGTAGGCTGTTATCCTCTGTGTTAACCAGACACCTGAGGGGGAAGAGACACATTTTGCCAGTGGGATTTACAGTATTTGCTGATGGCAGAGGAATGTTGGACTCAAGAGGTATGTCTACATTGGCAATTTAGGTCAACTTAAGTAGCCTTAAGTTGACCTAAATTACTCCCCGTCCACACTGGGCTTTCATTAAGCCGACTTAAGAAATTCCTTAAGTTGACTTAGTAAGAACCGCCAGTTAGGTGGACCTAACCCTTAAGTCGACTCCTTAGGTCGATTTAAGCACAGTGTGGACATGGATTAACCCTTAAATCGACTTTATTAAGTCAACTTAAGGGCAGTTAGGTCGACTTACTAAGTTCCCATTCAGGGTAACCACTTTGTTAAGTCGACTTAATAAGGTTGACTTTAGGTTGACTTAAAGTCAACCTTATTAAGTTGACTTAACAAAGTCGACCTAACTCTTTCTAGTGTAGACACAGCCAAGGATGTTGGGCACGAGTCCAGGTTTCAGCAGAAACTGATCTGTGGGGGCTAGAGGCCCTTTGATTCCCTTTGCTGCTACTGCCCCGGAGCCTGGCTCTGTGCTCTTCAGCCCTTGACTCTACCCACAGAGACACTGGGCAATAATCACATAACAATGAAACTACAGTTTTATTTCCCAGATTAGATCAACCTGATTTTTAAATACATATTCTATTATTTCCCTCTCCCCTCCACACTTCATGGTGTCACTACAGGGCAGAGTTATGTTTGTTTGGGTGCCTTAAGTGCATTCCCATACTTTACCTGTCTTTGGGTTTCTTTTAAATTTCACCTTCCTCTGAGTTCCCTGGGTTCCTGACTCTTGGATTGGGGAATAATGACATCATCCCTGAAATCTATTTGACCCTAAATTATTGTTATTGTCTCTCAGCCCTAATTCTTCTTTAACTAAGGTTTGCTGGGGATTTTTTTTTTAGTGCTGTCGGTTACTCTCTTCCAATCATGTCTGAATCCAAAAGCGAAATAACAATCTCTCCTTCCCCTGTGCATAATATTTGTCCTACTTCTAGGACTACATGGAGAGCCAAACAAATATACAAAATGACATAAAGAAGCACACAGCGACCAGCCTCTG
>ML685815.1:7980936-8038470 GCA_007922175.1 Pelusios castaneus
ATGGTAGCGGATCTCATGCATCTTGTTTGTAGGAATTATCAAGGCCCTTTTATTATGAGGATGTCTAGTTCCTCTTTGGCTTATTGACAGGAGAATTTATGATAATTATCAGTCACAGCCTGGAAGTGCCCACTCAAAGAAAAGATTTCAGATGGTTGAGGGCTTTTCAATCTAGCAAACAAAGGCAGAACAAAAGCCAGTAGATGGAAGCTGAGACTAGAGAAATTGGACAGTAGAACAAAGGTTAATGGTGAGGGTAATTAAACACTGGAACAACTTACCCAGGAACCCAGTGGATCCTCCATCCCTCAGAGTCTGTAATTCAGGACTGGGTGTCTCTTTCCAACAGATCTGCTCTAACTCGGCCACAAATTCTTGGGCTGGATACAGGAGTCACTGGGCGAGGTTCTCCTCTGCTCCCTTGTGGACTTAATATCTCTGACTAGGACAGTGTAGCAGAGCTGGGACAAGAATGGACACTCCACCTCTCGCTTTCACATATGGCAGTAACAATTGGCTCCGTCAGGGGAATACCCAGATGTATTGGCCCATTGAGGAACTAACTGTCTGCGGTGTATTGTTGCAAGAAACAGGGCATTTTAAAGATGTACAAGCAGGAAAGAACTTGTAACTGCAGGATCCCCTCCTACTCTCCTCTGCACTTGCAGAATTGAAAAGGGACTGACGTACCCTTTGGAAAAAGTGCTTTGGAAATTTCCTAACCTGAGCACCTCAGTTTCTACCCTGGGAGTGTTTTCATGGAATCAAGAGCCCTCATACAGACCAAGGAAGTTCTAAGACACCTGAAAACAATCACCCCATGCTTGATCTGCCATCCTGGACAAGCTCTGCTCCCCCAAGCCAACTGCTGTCCATTAGGGTGGAGGCAGGCCCCTCCCCCCCACGTGGACTGAGGATGCAGCCCTGAGGTTTACCAGTCACAGCATGACACAGAGAAACAGGCAGCAGATGTGGGAGGGACCCCAATATGAACTAGAGAAGTCAGGGTTTCTGAACATAGCTCCTTTGAGAGACAGGGGAGCTGCAAGGTGCTGCAGGAGGCAGGGTGCGGAGAGTTAGCTGCTTTCACAGAAACCTTGCACAGAAGCTCTCCTAGCCACGTAACCACAAATCACCCGCCTAGCTGGGGTGCAGAGGCAGAAGTATTGCATTACAGCCATTGGTCACTAGACCGGTGAGAAATCTAGTAACATCTCTGAGCGGACTGACAAGTGCCACATCTTTCCTGTGATACCAGTAGCTGAATCTCAGCAAGAGAAGACAATTCCTAAACTATAAAGTCTCCACTGTGCCCAGGGCATCTGACCTCCCATGTAACAGGCCAGGGAGCTTCCCCGGAATCATTCCTTTGGAACGAGAGCTTCTCTTACAGAGCAGAAGCTTGGGTGCTGACAGCCCTTTGGCTGCACTGTCCATGGGCGGCCCTGCAGCCGAGCCTGCGTGCATTCTTGGCAGCTGGCTCATCAGGCTCCCTGCAGACCTTTCCCCTTCTTCTCAGATTGCCACCCAGCCTAGGAGCTTTTTGTACAACCCTGTTGTAGTGCCTCTTCCTTGGATGTTCACTGTACCAGAGAAGCCAGCATTGCTCTTTGCACCTGGCAGGGTTTCACAGCCCAGTCACCAGCCTGAGCCCTCTCTTGCCATGGCAACACAGAGGTATCTGGCACAACAAAGCCAGAAAGAAGAACTCGTGCTGGCCACAGGAAGCACTGCACGTGGCCCCTGGGCCCTTCCACCTCCTGGGTGACCCTCTGAGATGAGTTCAGCTTGCTCAACAGAGAAAAATCGTTTCCCATTTTCAAACTACAGGAAAACCCGAAATGAAAGGAGGAAACATCTGTGTAACTCACCAGGGTTGCAGTAGTTCACAGCTCATGCTGGCAAAGTCAGGGCTGGAGCTCAGCCAGAGATACGCAGTTCGAGTTAGCACATACAACCCCTGCCCCAAGAGCTAGGTGCCATCTGATGTCACATTTTCACAGCTGAGTTAGGAGAGGGCACAGTGACATTTGCACAGGATACTAAATTCAGAGCTCCTGTGAATTTCGAGGGGGGGGGGAGAATGAAGAACAGCACAAAGGACCAGCACCAGTGTCTCTCTAAGACTCTTGCTGGACAAATGCCGCTGATCCTTCTGTGGGGTAATGGACTCCAAGTCCCTACAGCATGGGAGAGAGAGTGGCAAGCTGGAGCAAGGACCCTGAGGACCAGATTAGACATGAGCTTGTAATGTGAGGGCACCAGTATAAGCGGATAGTTGAGCTGCATATACAAAGGCTTCCAGGTTTGTCCCTTGTATAGGGCTGAGGTGCAAATGCTCCTGCAACATTGGGATCTGTTCTGGGCAACTCAGCACTGGGAAAACAAGATTAACTGGGAGCCTTTCAAAGAATGGCAGCAGATGTGAGCAGCAGCTTGGAAAAAGAGATCCAATCTCAGGTGCTAACAAGGACAGGTGTAAAGTTTGGCGCTGGCCCAGGGCTATGTCTGCAGTGCAGATGGACTGTGGGCCCTCAGGCATGAAGAGGCTGTTTGGGTGTCTCAAAACAGTCTGTGGTAGAGCCAGCAACATGAGCCAGGCCAGCAGTTCCCATTGCACCACTTGCCCAACGATGGGGCAAAGGCAGGTAAAGGGAAACCTGAGCTACATCTGTTCCTTGCAGGATCTGTGTTAGGCATAGAAGGGAAGGCCCAAGAGAAGGGGAGCTGCCATCCCACATTTACTAGGGCCCGTTGAATGCAATTGGATAACATGTCAGATGTCGTCCCATCCTGCAGGGACCAACCTGTCCTGCCCCAAATGACAAACAGGGTGAGCCGTTTCCTCACCCATCGCAGTTCTCTTGTGCTGAAAGCATGGCATGGGGTGGGTTGAGGGGATATGGGGGCAGGCCTGGGGACAACACAAGTGCAGAGATGCACATGGGGCATAGGGCAGCAGGCATGCAGAGATGGGAGCTACAGTGCCAGGAGCAAGGCACTGGGAGAGCAGAGAAAAGAGGATGCGGGGTGGGGGGCAGCTGGATGTGGTGGTGACAGTAGCAGAGGTGAGGGAATACCCCATGGGCAGCAGTGCCTGGCAGCGCTTGGTATTTTCACACTGCCAGTGCTGGTGTTGGTCAAGCTATGCTGTGAAGTCAAGAGGAGGCCCCGGCAGCAGAGCCAAAGGAAGCAGAGAAAGAAAGAAGAGACATGCCTGTGCACTACCTGAGCCTTCAGCCCCCACCTAGCTCATGGGAGGGCCTGCTGAAACCCACCCCAGCAAAGCAAAAGTTAAAGGAGAGCAACAAGTACAGCCCCAGGGAGCAAAGGGCAGGGAACTGCCAACCCCACAGGCAGGGCCTAGCCAAGGTGGGATTGCAGGTTCAGATTCAATGCTCTGAAAGGGCAGGGGCTCATTCAGGGGGGCTGGCCTTGCTCTGGGGACTGAGACAATCACACTGGTACCACTTGATACACTGCAGGCACAGCAGACGTGCAGGGGGAGCCTCTGCGACCTCACAGATGAAAGTGAAGAAAGATGAGGGGTTCTGGGGGGGGCCCAGAGCAGCACTAAACATGGGTCACTTCACCAGAGAGAGGGCAAGGGGCCACGGCAATAGGCAAGGAGGAAGAGGAGCCCCAGCAACACTTGAAATGCACTAACATCTGCAGGGGTCTTATGCCAGGGCCAACTGGGCAGTGCCAATTGGCCAGGGGAGCAGCCCTGCTCTGGGCTCTGCCAAAAATGGAGACATGTTCCATGGCTGAAAGACATGGGAATGGCCATTTCACTCCTGCCCACCCCAGAGCTATGCACCGCAGGTTGTTCCCTGCCAGGGCTAGGGAGTAACATGGAATGCATGTCACCGGGGCAACAAGCAACCGGTGGAGCAAGGGGGACTTAGGGTATCCATGGAGCTCAAGTGTGGGGTCCCAGCCATGGCTAGTGCCCAGGGCACCCACAGAGCTCGGTGCAAAGTGCCAGTCATGGCTACTGCCTGGGACACTCATGGGGGCCCAGCCATGGCTAGTTCCTGGGTCACTCAGACTGCCCAGCAGCGTCCAAGCATGGCTAGTTCCCAAGGCACCCATGATGCCTGGTGCAGGGTCCCAGCCATGGCTACTGCCCAGGACATCTGCCGGGCCCAGCGCAGGCTGCCAGCTGTGCCTATCTCAGTATTTTTCTCCATTCTGCATTTGTGGTTTTCCCCCCACTTGTTCATACACAGCATTTGGCCCCATGTGTCAGGTACGCTGTGTGAATGCAGGTTTATATTTAGAAAGTAGAGCGGGTCATGTGACCTTTCCAGTGCATCTGCAAAATTGTTATGGCAACCAACACGAGTCCTAGTTAGAATGAAACCAACAGATCCTAATTCTTGGGCTGAGCACCGGCCTGCCCACTCTGCTTCTCAGCACATGATGCCCTCAGCATGGGGCCCTGGATTGGAGATGCCAGATGCACAGACAGACCCGACTCTGCACCCAAAATGCCCCTGCTCAATTCCCATCCCTCCATCCGCCTCTGGAAGATAAACTGTAGTCCCCTCCACTCACCCTCCAATGTTTGGCATAGCTCATCACCTGGGCCCTTCCCCCCAGGCCAGGCTCACAGAGCGATGGACAGCCTGGTCCCTTGCCCCAGAATTTCATTTCATCCTCAACCATATGTGTGGAAACTTCAGTATATACAACCTTGGGGATTCCCCTGCTTGCCTCAACCCCAAACTCTGCTTACTTGGTTTTTTTCTGACTAATTAACCTCAGTTTCCCCTTGTATTGCTTTTGATTCCCTCAGAGCAGTGCTTGCGCACCTACCACAGTGCCAGTGGTCCACTCGCTCACCCAAAGCTGCAGAGGCCTCTTCCAAGAAACAAGCAACCCCCTCCCCAACTTCCAAATGGCAAATTCTCCTGCAGCTCCTCAAAGCCCCTCCGCCCTCTCCCCTCTGGACAAAGAGCCTGGCCTCTTCCCTTACCACATGCACTGCCCTTGCCAGAAAACCTCGGATGCTACAAACCCAGTGCTAGCTCCAGCACGCCCCAGGCTCCCTTTCCAGGCATCCTGCAGCTGAACACCAGCCACCCTTCTGTGACTTGTCCTGGCCCTCCCAGGTCACAGGGGGAGGCAGTGTCTGTCAGCCGAGGGCTCTTCAATCTCAGAGATGAGGCAGAATGAGAGTCAATAGCTGGAAGCTGAGGTCACACTGGAAATAAGATGCAAATTATTAATAGTGAGGGGATGTAGCCACTAGCACAGCTCACTAAGGGACCCCACACAGCTGACTCTCCATCACCGGAAATCTCTAAATCAAGACTGGCTGTCTCTGAAAGGTAAGTTCTAACACAACCACAATGTCTGGGCTGGATGCAGGAGTCGCCGGCTGGGCTCTCTGGCCAGTGGCGTAGCACCGGTGGTGGTGGGGAGGCAGCAATGGGGGGGCCAAGCCCCTGGTCGCCAGACCACAGGGGGGTGCTGGGCCAGGGGGGCTGCAAGACATGGGGTGATGTGGAGTGCCCGGGGAAGCATAAATGTGAGCTTGGTCCCCGGGTGCCAGACACCCTCACTGTGCCACTCTCTCTGGCCCAGTTCATGCAGGAGATCAGACTGGATGAGTACAATGGGCTCTTCTGGCCATAAACCCCATTGACCTTCCATAACCTGAAGGGGCCTAGCATGTAGCTAGAGCTCCTGCCGAGCCTCAGTAGCAATTCTGTTGCTTTTCTCCGAACTGTCTCTTGTTTCCTGGTTTTGGACCTGCTGACTGAGCAGTCATCATAAGGAGCTAGGCAGAGCACTGCAATGGCCTCACGAATGGTATTCTCAGATTCCAAGGCCGGAAGGTACAACTGTGATCATCCAGGCTGAGCACCTGTATAATGCGGGCCAGAGAATGGCCCCACAGTAATGCCTAGAACAGAGCTTTCAGACAACATCTGGACTTGATTTAAAAATGACCGAGGATGGAGAATCCACCCTGATCCTTGGTAAGTCCAATGGTGAATTAATGTCAGTGTTAAAAATGTGCACCTTATTTCCAGTCTGAATTTGTCTAGCTTCAACTTCCAGCCTCTGGCTTGGGTTAGACCTTTCTCTGCTAGACTGAAGAGCTCATTATCAAATGTTTCTTCCCCCTGTAGATACTTATAGACAGTGATCAAGTCACCCCTCAACCTTTTCTTTGTTAAAATAAATACATTGAACACCTTGAGTCCATCACTAGGAGGCAGGTTTGCTAATCTTTATCAGTCCCTTGGCTCTTCTCTGAACCCTCTCCAACTTACCAAGAGCCTTCGTGAACTGTGAACTCCATAAATGGACATAGGATTCAAGCAGTGGTCACACCACATCAAATACAGAGGTAAAAAACCCTACTCGAGAGCCCCATTTATCCCAGGATCACATTAGTTCTTTCGGCCGCAGCACCACGCTAGGAGCTCATGTTCAGCTGATTACCCAGAATAACCCCCAAATCTTTTTAAGAGTCACTCCGTCCTAGATAGAGTCTCTCATCCTGTAAGCATGGTCTGCATTCTTGGTTTTTAGATGTGTACATTTACATTTAGCAGTACTGAAGCACATAGTGTTTGCTTGTGCCCATCTCACCAAGCAAACAGATCACTCTGCATCACTGACCTGACCTCTTCATTCTTTACCACTACCACTCATCCAGTCTGGGGGTTATCTGCAAACTTTATCAGGGATGATTTTGTTTTCTTTCAGGCCACTGATAAAAACATTAAACAGTGCAGGGCCAAGAACCAATCCCTGCTTGACCTCACCAGAAACACACACATTTGATGAAGATTCCCTGCTTACAGTTACATTTTAAGACCTATTAGTTAGCCAGCTTTTATTTATTTAATGTGAGCCATGTTAATTTTACATCATTCAAGTATTTTTAATAAAAATGTTGGGTGGTAGCAAGTCTAGCACCTTGTATAAATCTAGGCATACTACATCAACACTGTAGCCATGCGAGTCTGTCTATAGCAAAAACAACGAATGTCCTGTGGTACCTTAAAGACTAACAAACTTCTTCGGGCATAGCTTTCATGGGCTGCAACCAGTTGCATCTGATGAAGTGGGCTGCAGCCCATGAAAGCTTATGCCGGAATAAATGTGTAAGTCTTTAAGGTGCCACAGGACTTTCATTGTTTTTACATCAACACTATTATCTTTATAAACCAAACTTGTAACATAAAAAAATGAAGTCAAGTTAGTTTGACAGGATCTATCTTCCATAAACCCATTTTGATTGACATTAAGTAGTTAATTCTTTATTAACCAAATCCTGTATCAGCTGCTCCATTATCCTGTCTGGGATCGATGTCAGACTGACAGGCCTATAATTACCCAGGTCAAATCATTTACTTTTTAAAAATAAAATACTGATACAACATTAGCTTTCTTCCATTCTTCTGGAACTCCCCCAGAGTTCCAAGGCTTATTGAAAATCAATATTAATAGTCCAGTGATCTCATCAGCCAGCTCTTTTGCAACTCTTGGACACAAGTTATCCAAACTTGCTGATTTTAAAATGTTCAGTTTTAGTAGCTGCAGTTTAACATCCTCTTGAGATACAAGTGAAATGGGAAGAGCGCTATCAAATGTTAAGGCTACATCATCTGTTTTTCCCCCAAATACAGAACAGAAATATTTATCGACCACTTCTGTCTTCTCTCAGTTATGATTGATAGTTAAGGCCCTACTTAAACTTGCAATATTGCGGGCATTGCAGAGTCCACAATATTATGCTTCTACCGCAGTTTTCACAGTGGATGTCTGGCTATGTGCTGTCCCAGGACAGAGAGCAGGTGGCCATTTCCCCACCCCCCAATCAGCTTCATGATCCGCTTTCAGACTTGGGCAGCTGACAGCAAAAAATCATGGAAAAGTAATAATGGAATTTATTACCACAAATAATAAGATGCATTATTACTTTTCTGCAATTCTCCATGCCTTGTCTGCAACTCGGCAGCAATTTTTTTGACAATCATCCTGCAATTCAAGTAGAGCCTTACTGATAATTCTGCCATTTCCCTCTAGAAATGGGCCAATACTATTGTTAAGTTTCTTTTTGTTCCTAATATATTTTAAAAGTGCCAATTTATTGTTCTTAATGCTGCTGGCCCAGATATTTCCTTACCAATTTTCTACAGTTCCTAGCTTCTGAATTCATTGCTATCAATTTCCCCTTTCTTCCATTTGCTATATATTATTTTTATAGCTCTCTTCACTTCTCTAAACCAAGTATTTTTTTTAAAACCATTACACTAATTTTTTCTCGATTGAGGCTTTGAGGCATCTAATAAAATATCTCATTGACATGCAGATAGACATGCCCTTTGTCATGAAACAGATGCTAAAGGATACCTAGATTGTGGTGAATCAAAAGAGAGAGATCTGGGAACTGCTGTTTAATAAGCCAAACAAGAAGCACGCTTACTTGGCCCCTTTCGCTTTCCCTTCCGGTATTCAGGGAATCAAACATGCTTTATGCTCATATCTGATCCCAAGCCTCTTGGAAGGGTTCCAGGCAGAGGCGTCGTTGCCGTCGGGCTGGCAGGGCGTCGGCCCCGGGTAGAATAGCCTGAGCCCCGGATCTATTTTCCCCAGCAGGCAGAGGTTAAAGTAAGGGGGAACAGTTCCGGGGCTCCCAATTTTTAGGGGCCAGCGTTCCAGGGCTCCTAAAAATAGAAAACCCAGGCAGAACGCTGCATTCCGCCCAGGGGACCTAGCAAAGCCGCAGACCCTTGCTGTGGCCAGGCTGGGGAGATTCAGATCTCCCGCCCTGAGCATGCTCAGACAGAGCGTGCTCAGGGTGGGAGCAGCCTGGCCTAGAAGCGGCTCTGCCGGCCGTCCCTGCAGCTCCAAGCCTCCGGCCAGGTAAGGGGGCTGGGAGGGGGAGGAGGAGGGCAGTGGGGCCGGGAAAGGGGCAGAGGAGCCAGGAAATGAGCACGGCGGAGGGGGACAGAGGAGCCGGGAAAGGGGCCCCAGGTCTGATCTGGCCACGCTGCCTGCCCGTGATGGCGGCGGCAGAGGGGCAGGATCAGGCCCAAGGGACCGGCATGCAGCGGCGGGAGCAGCGGGGCAGAATCAGGCCCGAGGAGCCGGCGTGCAGCGGGGCAGGATGAGGCCCGAGGGGCCGGCATGCGGCGGTGGCAGGAGCAGAGTGCGGCGGCCAGCAGCATGGCCTGATCCGGCTCCTTTCCCGGCTGTCCTGCTCCGCCCCCGCAGGCCGGTCCTGGGCCTTTGTATCAGGGGTTACGGTAAGGAGGGAATGCGGAGACCGGGGGTGGGAATGGAGGGGTCCGGACTCGCGAGTCCATCGAGCAAGGGGTCAGGATGGGGGGGCTGGGGAGGGATGGATGGAGTTAGAGGCCTGGGGAGAGGCGAAGGGGGCATGGGGACAAGGAGACTTGGTGGGGGCTGGGTAGTGGTGGGGGGACTGGGTGGGGGTGGGGGGTGGGGGGGTGGCCTAGCTGGGGGGCGGCAGCTAGCAGGGATTGGCCTGGGGGGCCACAGCCCTGGATCTTTTTTCTATCCAGCAACGCCCCTGGTTCCAGGACAAACCTGTTTCTTGGATGACAGTCTGCCTGGGGAGGGTTGAGCTGGTGTGGGCGTAGGGAAGCACTGTAGGCAGGGCACTCAATGTACAACATTGGAGGAAATGTTTGTGCAATTTAGCTGGGAAGTGATGCGGATCTGAGATTCACCCCGAAGTGACGCATGCACCTACTCAGAAGGGGTTTGGTGTCCAGAACTTCAGCCGCTAGGGAGCCGACACAGACAAATGGGGATAGGAGCTCAAGTTAGCTGCACCTTGTGCAGACCAGGGCTAGGCAAAAAAGTGAAAAATGCACATTTCAGGCACTGAAATGACCTGCGAATCCAGGCAAAATCTGGCAAACAGTTTCAGCCAGGGGAAAAAAAAAAACATTTAAAGAAATTTTTGAAAAAATTTAAATTTTGTTTCAAAATTTAGCTAAACGGAAAAAAATTAACCCCCCTGAAAATAACCCAAAATGAAACCAAAAGCAATTACCTGTAGTCTAACAAAATGATTTAGATTTTTTGTTTCAGCAAGAAGTCAGGTTGAAACAAGCCTATTTTTTCTCCCAAAATGTTTTCAGTTACACAGTGCTCACAGTTCACACCAGCCTGGGCCCCCTTCCCAGCACATGCACAGCACTCAGGATTTGCACCACTCTGCCTGCGGCCCACCCCCATAGCCCAGTGCACACAAAATACTCATGGTCTGCACCCACCTGAGCCCCCCAGCACACACACAGCGGGCATTGCTCAGAAGTTTCTCCTGTTTGCCGCTCCTTCCTATTACTTGATTGGCGGGGCAGCCCTGGCATTGGGTGGCCATGGGGCTGCCATCAGGCAATCAGGGAGTTGGATTCGGGGGCTCTGCCTCAGGCAAACACCTGGAAATGGGCTAGTGGCATTCAGCAGCCTGTGAGTGGACGTGAGCCTGAATCCACCACTACCTGCTATGCCTAGAAGGGGCTACATGCCTGGAGGCCCAGAGCCAAGGCCCCCAGAGCCTGGAAGGAGGGTGGCGGTGATATGGGGCAGGGTCCCTGATAGTGTCACAGGGTGCCCACCACCCCAGCTCTGGGCTGGACACTATTCAGGTATGTATACTCCGGGCAGGCCCAAGACATGTAGTACGGCCTGGCTTAGGAGGTCTCTCTGCAAAGCCACCCCCTAGACTGCAGCAGGATGGTCCTGGTGCCCGTCTCTGACATCATACTTGGTACAAGCCAGAGCGCGGCCAGTGTTGTGTGAGGGGCTTTGTTGTGCTCTCCTGCTGCAGAGAATAGGCCTGTTCTGTTGTTGGGCAGTTCTGGTGCTGCAGGAGCTAAGCCCCCATTCACGCAGGCAGAGCTGTGCCAAACGTGGGGCAGAGATCTGCCACCAGGCAGCCAGTGACACAAGCCCCCGAGATGGCTCCCGGCCCCAGGAGCATAGCACTGGCCCAGCCAGAAGGGAGACGCCTGAGCTGCAGAGTGGGTGGCCAGATCACGGTGGCTGGGGTGGGCTGCTGGCTCCCAGCTGCTCGACAGGGGAACTGCTGGAAGTTGGGCTGTGTCTGGAAGACAAGCATTTCTGACTTTTATGTCTCATTACTTGTACTCACTTTAAATCTCTCTTTGTAGTTAAATTTGTTTTATCTAATCCAGTGTGTTTAGATTGAAGTGTCTGGGAAACTCCATTTAAGGTAACAATGTGCATATTCCTATTCAAGAGATATGGACTTTATATGAATTTGCATTATTCAGAATAGGGCTGGGCAATGCAGGACCTACATTTCTGGGATGTGGGGGAGAAATCTAGGGTCCGGTCTACACTGCTGGGAAAATTCCGCGGCAGTCAACAGGAGTTACACAGGCTACACAGAGTAGTTGCATAACTCCAGCTGACTTCCTAACTCCCCTTCAGAGCAGCGTCTTCATTGCGCTGTGCTGCTTGAAGGGGTGGTTTTACTAAGTCGATGTCTGGATCGACTTAGTGTGTCTTAATTCCCCGCTAAATCGATCCGGAAAGATCGATCTGACGTAGCCCAGGACTGGGAGTGTATTGGGGACACCCTGCACTGATAGGAGCCAAGTCTGTCTGATGGGAGCACACGCAGACATACCTGGGAGAGACTTGCGTGCTGGAGGCTGTTTGTGGGCAGTCCAGGTTTGAGGATACAGCAGCAAGGCATTGCAAAGGGCACCCCAGATTAGAGGGCAGGGGTGACACAGCTACTCACTGGTCAGAATTACCCCCTGCATATGTCACAGAGTGCTAGGATATAGTGAGGCCCTGGAGCACAATACCCACTTTGAGCCTAAGTTACGTAGGTCCAATGAGCCTTTCCAGGTGGCAGGGCCACGTGCACATTAGAGTCTTATTGGGAAAAAAATGGTGAATTATCCAGAGATAGATGCAAAGCTCAAAGCAGCAGGAGCAGGATTCTGGCAAAATAGTTTGTGCTGTTCCATGAGAACTGTGTGGGGAGACATGGGAACCATCTACCACCCCTGGAAGCATATAAACCCAGCAACAGGAGAGGGATTCTCCAGTGAGACATGGGAGAAGCAGAAGTAAAGGGATGACATTAAGAAAGAGAACTGGGAGCACCAGGATAGGTTCCCTGCTGTTTAGCCTGAGGTTGCTGAGGCTGGGAAGAGCCTCCAAGCAAGTGGTGGGAGCTGTAACGTTGAAGACATTTCGAACTCCCCACGACACAGCACTTGAAAATGGGATGTTGGGGCCCGGGGAGATGGGCTAATAAATGCAGGGACTGCTGCACTGCAGGAGGGAGAAAGATAGGGCCACGCTGGGGCACCCCTCCATTCACCAGACCCAGAACTGTGCAGCAGAGACCTCCTTCCCCATGTGGGTGCACTAGGACCTGTGTGCCCCCCTCACTCCAGCCACATGGCCCTAGGACCTAGAGCAGCAGCTAGGAGAGCAGATCATGCAGGGACCCGCAGACACGGGTGATGCATGTCAAGCTGCTTTCTGCAGTGCTTACCCTGGCCATTCTTTACCCTGCATTAACGGACTGGTTGCTCCAGCCCTTCGCGCCCCAACAAGATCTCTCCCAAAGGGTTTGAGCGAACAAACCGCATCACTCTTGTTTTCCTCCATCCCATCAACTGCTCTGCTTGTCCAATCCATCCCTTCCTCCCCCCCTCCACCCCATGTCACTCTCAGCTATGCAGACCGTAAGCTCTTGGGGGGCAGGAGCTATCTTACTCTATATTTTACAGCACACAGCAAAATGAGGCCCAGAGCCCTGGAGTCTCCCGAGGCAATATTAATAGATCTTTTCCAGCTGCCATTGTATATGAGGAAACAGGACCTAGAGGATGATGCAGGGGATGAGAGTCAAGACATTGGTGCGCTACTATTTCTGCCACATGCTGTCCTCTCGATCTGTCCGGCTTCTAGAACAGAGCAGCACTGTATTCCTTCCTGGGCACTTCCACACTGTGCTGCGAGGCGATCCAGAGGACACCACTCAGGCATAATAGATAGGTAACCCTGCAACGGGATACACTTCTTTGGAAGTGACACATATCATTATTCACCTCTGTGAAGTCTCTTGTTGCGGCTGGTCTGAACAAAACAAAACGGCCAGGAATGAAGCCAAGTGTTCTCACACTTCCTGAAAGTTCAATCTGGTTTCCAATTGTTCTTTGCTGTCCATATTAATATAATGCCTCTCCATAAAAGGGATCATGAAAGCAGACTGAAGCTCTATACACATAAATGCTCACCTGAGTGCAAGGACTCGCTACGTTCAGCCCTGGACAACTGCCAGAAAAGTACTGCCAAGAAAGATCCCAAGGCCCAGAAACAGATTCAAGCTCAGCTATTTCCAAAGCACCAGGGTTAGATGACACAGACTAACATGGCTACCCCTCTGGAAATAGCTTGGGAAGGTTTTCCAAGCAACTTGTGAGGCATGCGATATCTGTACTCCGACTTGTGTGTGTCATTCTGATTGTGTGCTGCAGTTTCCCATGAGTTCTGACATGAGTTAAGTGGCTGCCATTGCAAGACTGACTAGTGTTTGGGACCCTTTGCTCTCATGGCTTATGCATTTTGTTTCCAAGTTCTGTGCACAGCTTTGCAGCTTCCCAGAAATGATGCCCAAAGCTTTTAAAGGCTTCTGCATGCCGACAGCCACTTATCACACATTCTTGCTCGTCCTACCACCAGGCCCTCTGGGACTTTATAACTGACTTCCCATATTTTAAAATATTGAATGGGATAGTTTGAAGGGATGGCATCAATTTGAAATCTAAACATTTTTTTTTTGGTCTGGGAACCAATCAGGAGCCATGAGACTGCTGTCTGTCAGACCCCTTGAAGCAGGCCTTCCCATGGTTTCTGTCCATAGTAAGTCATGGGTAGTGAAGACAAGGTAGCTACAGTTGCTGCCGCTGGCTGCTGAGTAGCGCTGCAGGCTAGAACTCTAAACCTTCCGGGCCTGATCTATACGGCTGAACTGCTTCCATGTAGACTCTCACTGTGTCAATACAAGGGTTCTTCCATTGCTGTAGGTAAGCCACCTCTCCAAGAGGCAGTAGCTAGGTCAACGGAAGAGTTCTGTTGTCAACCTTATGCTGTCTACACTGAGGGATTAGGTTGGCTTAATTACATCACTCAGGGCTTGTCTAGACTAATGGCAGCAAATTCGCCACTGTCTGATCAAACTTCCCGGTTCGATTAAAGAGTCTGTGAAGACCCGCTCAGTTGATGGGGGAGTCAATCCATTAACTCCAGCCCCTCAAGAGGAATAGCGTGAGTTGAAGGGTGGGCATTTCCCTTCGACTCAGTGCAGTGGACCCATCAGACATTAGGAAGTCGAAGGGAGATATCCAAGTTATTTTAAGTAATATGTGTATCTCCCTTCGACTGCTGCCAAATATGGCAGGAAGCATAATCCAGGGCTCAGAGATGTGGATTTTTCACAGCCCTAAGCAACACAGCTGAGCCAACTTAACTTTTTAATACCAACCTAGTTAATGCAGTTTACCGTCACGCCTTTAGTTAACCTGCCTTAGCTTTCCATATAAACAAGCTCTAGAAAAATAATGGAACAACTATTAAGAGAAAGAGCTGCAAACAACAGGGAATAAAAAGAAACATAAGCAATATACTGCATGAGTTTATAAAGCAACAGTATACACTTAAAAAACAAGGAAAATGTACCTAATCAAACAATAAAATTGCTACCCTAGGGAATAATACAGTGTGTCTGGAGCTTATTACAGTATTTAATTATTCAGGCTGGCTTAGAACCAATAGGAACACTAGTGCAATCTATAAATCATCTTTAGGCAATAGCCAAGGCAAAACTGAGAGAATGTGCGTGCAGAGAGCCCTAATGATCTTCATTCACGGCTGAGAGAAGGAGTCACACATGATTCAAAAGTGTGAGAGCTCCAGCCAGGACCAACGTACCACACAGCAAAGTGGATAGGTCAGAAATATGGGCAGGAAATAACAACATGGGATTCAGGCTGGAAAAAATGCAGCTGGGGAAAAATCAGCCAAAACATGGATATTTAGTGGGAGGCCCCGGGAAATAACCATCACTGCATTTATAACCCAGCCCCACCCTGCAGCTGAGGAGCATGGGGCCCTGCATAAATAAGTGCAGACATCCAAAGGCCTCCATCAGACACACACCAGACACAGCAGGAAAAACCGAGCAGAGGTGCAAGAGCAGCCTGTAACAAGTCTGCCAGGCTGCCGGGGTCTGCTGAGGGGCAGGAAGACCAGAGAAAAGGAGGCTAAGGGCTAACGAGAAAGGAGCAGAGAAAGGCTACTGGGCTCACAGAAGATAATCCCTCCTCATTGCACTGATCATGCTGGCTTGTGTCCCGCAGACCCCTCACACAGCACCTCAGCCCAGCCCTCTTTCACATACCCTCTAAGTCTTGCGGATGCAGGCTGGCACCTTCTGGAGGCCACCATCACCTCCTGTCCAGGGAGAAGGGGAAATGCTGCTGCTCAAGGCCAAGAAGCACAGCCCTAGCCTCTGTTCCTCTCCTTCCTGCCCCTATGCTGCACTGAGAAGCCCAAGGAAGGCACCAGGGGGGCAGCGTGGAGAGGAGGGAAAAGGGACCTTGCCTGGCTGCTCAGAGGCCTGGGAGTCACCTCCAGGAGCCATGGAGAGGCACTGCAGGGTTGACCTGATCTGGTGCAGCTCCAAAGCCAGGCTGTGCTGCATTAGCCATAGGGTTTCGTGGACCTATACCCTAACCCACACCCGCAGCCCTGTACAGAGTCTATTGGGCTAGGTGGTCTTTGCCAAGACCCTCTGGGTACTGCACAGACACATGCCTGCAACTTTAACCCATCTGCAGGGACGCTGTGCTGGCTGGCTCAGATGGCTGGGCTTCCCACAAATTCAGGGGCAATCTGCCTTTCTTCCTCCTCTCCGCCCTCTTTTATCAGTTGGGAAGTAAAAGAGGGGACTTTTCTGTCATCCTCTCAACCGGAGATGAAGTAGAATTGGGTCCTGATATTGAGTTCCTATAACAATTCGAGCCAGTCTGGTCTGCGCCATCTGCTCAACAGTCACTGCTCCCCTCTTGCCAGCTTGGTAAAGCAGCTTCCCCAGCCTCAGTATAGAAGCTGAAACCTTCTTGCCCCTTTGCTGACAGGAGTTAAGGAATTTATAGTAAATGTCCTCAGAACCCTGTATGCTCCCAAAGGAGTGTGTGAGAACCTCTAGGCAGCCCTTCACACTAACCCAAGGTTAGCGTGCTTCAAAAGTGTGAATCACAACTAACGCTGCCCCCTTGAAGCGCTCCAGTAGACAGCTTTGCTTCTCTGTATCTGGTACTGCCCACTCCTGAAGCATTTCAATGGGGCATTCTAACATGGGTTTGATCTCCTCTTCCCCAGGTATTGGAATGGGACCCCCAGCAAATAACCTGAACTCACCATGGGAAACTGACACAGAATGTGACAGCCCTACCTGCCACCTCACCAACGGCTCCTAGGCACATCATCACCTTCCGTCCACCTGCTCCTCTGGCAGGTTCCTCCCAGCTCTTAACAATTTTCAGCTCTCAGTGGAGGAATGTCACCAGGAAGGCAGACTGGGCAAGGATACTATCCCACAGCAAGTGAGCTCAGCTTAACAAAACAAAAAGACTCCTAATGGAGACTTAATAAGCTCTATCTTTGAACTGTCGGGAGGGGCAGGTCAAACTATGTCTAGGGCTCTTAACCAAACCCCACACCTCCCAGCAGGGACACCTGTCCCCACCTCCTCTACCTTTCACAAGAGTCTGCATCCAAGCCCTTTGCTTACTGAGTTCAGTTCAGATGAGGGTGACCTTCAATCTGGACAGGCTAAGCGCAGCTCTGCTGCCCTTTGCACATACAATAAGGGGAACATTTCATTCTCCCTGCATTCAACACTAGCATGATTGTGACCCATCACCAGCTATAGTGATCATTCAGTAAAGTGGTCACATCATGCTGAGCACCTAGATGTAGTCTGGTCCTAAAGCCTGTTCCCCTCTCCCCACCAGCTTGCCAAAGAGAGCTCATTTAACCCTGGCTTACACAACATCTGACAGTCTCTGCCAGAGGCTGAAGTACAGAGCTGATAGTTTCCTCTCCCAGCCCAGCATCCCTCCTGGGGATCTCCCTTCCTCCAGCCTCACTCTGTCCCATTGCCTGCCTCTTTCTCTGTATATAGCACCACCCCCTCACACAACTCTCCTGCCTACATTGTCTCAAAAAGGCACCCCAAAGCAATCTCTCACTCCACGTGGAATCCCTTGAGCTTTCCCACAGAGAATATTGATGTATGCAGGTGAGAAAGATCTGCTGGGTTTGGTATCTGCACAGAAAGCTCGAGAAGGTTTGTGTTAGACCTGGAATGTCAAACTCATTCTGTGGAGAGGGTCAAATTCCATTCTGAATTGTGGTGTGATATAAAACATGGAACCGTACCCTACCCTGGGTCACTGGCAGCTCTCTTGCTAATCACAATGGCAGGGTGCACAGACATCAAGATGGGAAGCAGTCCAGCTTAGGATACAGCTATTGCTGCATTCTGCATCACACAGTGGTGGACAAACAACTGCAGTGAGCCTTTTAAGACCAAATCTTTTTCTTCCCTTTATTTGACCATTTGCACGTGCACCTACCCATTGTGCGCACACTACTGCAGCAATTATCATGCCATTATATCTGAGTGGCCACGTGGCTGTGCGGCATGCTGTCCTGGGAGCCAGCGGCCTTGCTCCTGACTGCTATCTGCACTGGCTTGGCTCCATGTTGAACACAAGAGTCCAGGTCAATGTCATGGCTTGACTTTCCAAGCCTTCTATGCGATTGGTCCCCATTACTTGAGAAACTTCCCTGAGCCCTTAGCAGTACTCAGGGGAAGACCGCCCCCAAACACCAGGGAACTCATCTTCAATGGAACCCTGAACATTTTGGCCTAGATATTCTTCACATGGCACCTGAAAGAAAGCTTCTGAACCAAAAATCCACGCATGGTGCATGGCCAGTGCCGGTGAGATACAGTGTACCCGGGACATGACAAAGACTGTAAATTCAGTGATGCCCTTCAGTAGCAGCACCCTACGAGACTCCAAGGCCCTGGATTCCTTCCTGGTGACTGGTATATTTATGTTCTTCTGTAGTCTCAGACTGAGGATGGGGCCATGCCCTCTGCTTTCCTTCACACTGCCCATGCTAAGGGACCAGGAGAAGTGGCTATTGCTCACCATTTCAGAATGCCCTCCCCTGTGCCAACTCTACACCCCCTCTTCCCCCACAGACACTGAACAGAGTTTACTTCCCTACACAAACACACGTGAGCAGGATTCACTTCCCCTACAGGGACACACCCACCCACCCACACTGAGCAGGGTTTCCATTCCAGAGAAAGAGAGAGACTCTGAGCAGGGCTCCAGTAAGGCATGCCTGACAGCAAGTATACTCTGTTCTTACCCAGGCCTGTTCCACCAACTGGAACAAGGGGGAGGGATTCTAGGTGGAATCCAATTCTCTCTCTATTTTCAGAACTCCCGGACAAGATGGCGAAGTAGGATCTCTGTGTCAGAGCAGTTGCAATGTTTCACAATGTGATGGAAAACAAGAACTACATTATTTGGAAAAACTATTCTGAGTTACTGTATTTTTGGCCTGATAGTTGTCATGGATACCAGAACACATTGACTCTGTCTAATTAGCCATGGCCACACTACACCATGGCAACACAGTTAATATTATTGTTCTCCAAAGGATATTGTTTTAAAAGAATGTAGCATTTCATCTTGCACTGTGACTTGTGCCTTAACTCCTCTGACACTTAGCTCCTTCCAGGGGGGCTGGATGTGTCTAGAGCTGAAGGCAGTTATCCTTGCGTGCTGACAAGTTCCTGTGAGGTAGATGTGTTAGCCTGTTTTTGCAAAACAAACGAGGAGGCCTGTGGCATATCTTTGTACCCTGTGAGCAACAGAAGAGAATGTGACATTTTATTCTGTGATCTTCCTTGAAAGAGAAAAGCCATCAGTCACAACGCAGGAGGGCTAAGTTCCCAGCCAACTTTACAATGACGGCTCTCACATCTGGCCTGCTGTTTTCTAGGGCTGCTATGTTTAACTCCCTTACAGTAATACCTCATTCTATCTGTCTACTGGTTGTCACTTGCCCACCAGAAGGGAGCTGGAGCATAGCAGACCCCAGACAGAAGACGGAATGAGGGTGAGTGCCAAGGAACATCAGGATGTAAGTTCGGCGGGAGCATACAGCTCTGATCTCCAGGCTAAATGTGGGAATAATTAAACAATATGAGGGCATAAATCAAAGGAGGACACATATGGCAGACAGTGAAACATCTCATCTTAAGAATGCATAGAAATGGTCCTGTGAATCAGTTCTATACCCAGATATTGTCTCATCAAGTCAAGCGGGGTGGGACATGTGGGAGATCAAGACAGCAAGTAGTCCTGACACAGCAGCTAGCTGTGCAACATAGGCCCCTCATGAGTCACCCAAAATCCAGACCTGCCTCCTCCCCTTTCAAGGAAAAGAAGGCCAAAGTTTCAGGAGCATCAGCTCCAGGGGTTTGCTGCCATAGGAAGCTGGGAGACGTCTGTCCCTCCAGGTGTGTGCTCCCTTCCACGATGGAGAAACACTAGCGCCCTGTGTGTTCCAAGACCAGACCAGCCCTGAGCACATCACACCCCAGGGGTAGAGCCAAACCACCAGCAATGCTATGCATCAATGAGATGAGCACATACCTATGCTGGCCGTGCTGCACTGTGAGAAGAGATGGACTTCTGTTTTTAGTAGGAGAAGTGTGATGTTGCCCCCTAGAAAATGCCCCCCAAACTCCATCACTCAACGCAAGGCACAGGACACTATCTGGGGCCAAGATTTTCCAAAAGGCCTACTGATTTGGGGACACCCAGCTGGTGACGTCCTAACCAGACCACTGAAATTCCAGGACCTGAAGGTTTCTCAATGGGGGCTTTCAAAAAATAAAGTCCCAAAATTGCCGATTGCTGTTTAAAATTGTGCTTGGGTCTATAATCATGGTTCATGGCAGCTGCAGCTCTGCCTCTGGCCCTTCAATGCAGATGTGTACATTAGGAAGTCAGCAAAGGCCATCAGCCAGTTAGACGAGCATACTGGCTTACTGCCAGTTTCTGTTTTGAAGGGCTTTTCCCTCCACATTGTGGTTACTTGTTCCCTTCATGCACAAGGACTGAGCTCTGTGATAGAAGCTGTGTGCATAGATGGCTCCCCAGGCATGGCACCTGGTGATCACCTGCACCAGACATGGTAGCAAATCTGTAGGACATCACTGTGTAAGCAGAAGAATCTTCTCTTTGGGGAGAGGGCCAACCCCAGACCTTCCCACTGCAGTCATGTTACCACACTTAAACCACTTCCCTGCCATTGATACATAAGAATAGGAACCATTTAAAGTATTTCGCCATACGAGAGAGAGACAAAATGATCCAAACACATACTATGCCTCGAGAGACAGGAATAAATTAGTAATTAAACACTGTCACAGAGAGTTAATCTCATAATCATCTTTGCTGGGCAAGTGAGAAGTCAAGTTTAAAAGGGAAATCTCTCCTAAATTAAGGGAAACTTTCATCTTCCATCAGTAGCTTAAATGGTCCCTATAACGCAGCCATGGTTCAGAACAGCATTGTGATTAGGGGGCTGCTGAAGACAATGGGATGGAGTCTATCACATTTCAGACAATGTCTAAATGCGCCAGTGGGCTGGATTAGCCCTGAGGCTGGTGAAGGGGCAAGGCTCTGCTGGAAGTTTTGCACTGGCTCCGTATTTTCAATTTGTTTATTTAAAAATAAAATAAAAAAGGAGCAAAGGAAAACTTGACAAATAAGCAGAGGCAGCAGACTGCAGTGCAGGCCCAGCACATCCAGACCCTCGCTCCCAGGAAGTCTCTGCCTTGCCAGCCTAGGACCTCTGTGCAAGGCCTGGCAAAGGATTCCCAGCATGTCACAGCAGCCTTGGCCACTGCTCCTGCATTCCTTTCTGGTCCTATTTTAGGCAGTGAACAGGCTCCTGGAAGGCCAGAGCTGTCTCCCTATGTCACCCCCTACTTGCCACCTGCTCTCAGGACATATGTATCCTGCAATCAGGGGGGTGGCTGCGGCACCTGCAAATGTCTAGTTTCTAGCTTTCATCTCATTAGCATGAGCCATAACCACAGAGAAGTAACAGCAGCATGGGTGACGGCACGAGTGAGCAATGGGGTGCACACCCAGGCTCCAGGGGAGCTATGCACAGCCCATGTGGTTGCAGCTTTTCACTGCCATTGTTACTCCAGCTTTCTAGATCAAACTTATCTATCTGCACACGCTGCAATCAAACCTCTGCTGTAGTATAGACAGACCCTTTGTCTCTGCCTTCCCCTCAGTTAACCCAGAGAGCTAAGCCACAGAGCAGGCCTTTAATGTTTTACCGGAGCAAGCCGTTATCTTCCATCAGCTGTGGGCAAGGGCAGTGAGCTAGGCAAACCTGGCTTTCATGTGCTTTCAGAGCACAGGATTAGCAAACAAACAGGACCAGCCTTTGAGTCCCAGGAAGGGCTGTCTGTTCTGGGAACACAGCTGACGTAGCTCCTTAGATCCCCCTAGATCTTCTCAGCCCTCAGAGGGGAAGGCCCACTGGAGATAAAGTGGCAAACAGATGAGTACGATATCAAGAACTCCTAATACAAAGAAGGAAGTTGTCCCTTCAGGTGAGTCCTAGCCCACAACACTGGTGGGAAAAGGCTTGGTGCAGCAGCAGCGATGGATAAGGCAGGATTAACCCTCCTGCAGGCCCTAGGCTGTGAGATTCTGTGCAGGAGGGTCCCTATCACTATCCTCTTCATTGAAGCAGACTGGGCTGGACACCCAGCCAAGGGCCAGAGTGGGTCACGGCGCTACAGGGCTGGCAGCCACTCCATGGACCTCAGCAGTCAGAGAGGAGGAAGAGCTGGGGCACTAGGGTGGGCTGACCAGTTCTGCTGTAGGGGTAGGACGGTACTGCGGCTGGCCTGGGGGTGCAGTGGGCCAACACCATGGGCTGGGAGCACAGTGTGGGTCCAGAGGTGCTCCTGACCTGGAGCAAATTGGCCAGCCCAATCTGGGGGCAAGGTGGGCCAGGGGTGGGGCCAGATTTATTTTTGCAGGGTAGCAGGACCCCCCTTAGCCTGGTGCCCTGTGCTGCAGCCCCTAAAGCCCCTGCCTTAATCTGGCCCTGGTGATGGACATTCCCCAGAAACATCCTGCGGTGGCACCCTTCTTGAGGCAGGTAAAGAATGTTCCCAATGTATTGGCTATTTAGTACCAAACTAACTCTGTCACCCAGCCACAGCTCCACACGAGTTTCCGAGAAGCCTGAGACTCCCACCTAAAAACGTTGGTGTAGGAGCAGGGTATGTGAACAGCTGCAAACTGCGAGTGGGCATCAACACGGGCAGCTGTGTGAGGCAGGGACTCATTACCAGATGAGACCTGCATCAACACAACCTGCTGCTGCCCTGCTGATGGTCAGGGTGAGAAATAGGGCAGAACGTTCTTTGCGACAGGGGGCAGAACCTGGCCCAAGAAGCGAGGGGATGTGTTTGTCCTAACAGGGACCCATTTCTCAGACCCCCAGCGGGTAATAAATACCGTGTGAGAATAGGGAAAATGGGCAAAGCAGCAGGGTTTCTAGATGTCTCATGAAACCTGACTTGTACCAGAGCTGTCTGATTTCATTGCTGGCAGCTCAGGATCAGAAAGACGCAGAGCCTTTATCTAGACACTTACGCATCCCAGTCCCAGCTCCCATACACAGCTGGTGAAACATTGAACCTCTCTCATCCCCTCAGCTGCACTGTGACGTCCACCCCAGAGACTCATTCAGAGCTCCTCATCTTACCCGTGAAACAATCCCTTCATTAGCTGAAACCATCCTCCATTCCTTACAAGAATGGCTGCCACTGATACATAAGAATGGGGACCCAGAAGCTACTGCTTCGCACAGTGTGTAGCATGTGGCACTTAGCTAGCCAAGTGCAGACCAGCAGTGCCTGTCAGAGCTCACCCACACCCCACTCGAATCAGAAGGCTGGCGATTGAGACAGAGTGAGATGGAGCCCATTCATAGCAGGCTAAAGGCTGTTAAAGTCTTTGGACCTGATCCAACACCCACTGAGGTCAATGGAAAACTTGAAAGGAGATGATCAGGCAGAACAGTACTCCCCCAAAATGACACTTGGCTGATACACTTCCCCTCTGCCTCGGACATGCAAAGGAACAAGTGTTGGGGCTCACTAGCCCACAGAGGGGGACATGAGACACATTTTGCCAGTGGATTATATGACTGTCTGTGAGATATCAGTCTGAGCACCTCCGTGTGATCGTGGGAGGCGTCAATCTGAGTGACATATGCTGGAGGACTAAAACATCCTTAGAATTTCTAAATATTATAGATGTCAACTTTCTAACTAAACAAGCGTTACATCCAACAGGGAAGAATTCTATTTCCTCTGACAGATAGAGAGGAAATGATAACAGGACTAAAAGATAATGGTCATTCAGGTATAAGTGATCATGAATAGATCCTATTTATGTGCAAACAGAATAAAGTCCAAATCAGCAATACGTATACTTCGTGCTTTAAAAGAGCTAATTTCACAAAAGTGAAAACAATTAT
This sequence comes from Pelusios castaneus, assembly GCA_007922175.1. Lineage (NCBI taxonomy): Eukaryota > Metazoa > Chordata > Testudines > Pelomedusidae > Pelusios > Pelusios castaneus. The sequence goes on from ML685815.1 coordinate 8,004,667, forward strand.
AAGCCCAATCAGCTGGGAAAGAGAATTTAAACAGAAAAATGTGAATAGTAATTAGGAACTATTTGCAAACATTTTACTTATGCCCCAAAAGCCACAATCAGGAAAGAAGGCTGCACTGGTGAAAAAACACCACCATCAACAACAAAACCCTGCCAATGATGTTGGCCCATTACTAAATGGAAACAAACTGTAAAAAATAATGCAGAAAATGCAGAAGTATTGTGTAAGTAATTCTGATCTGTATTTGGGAAACAAACAGATGATGTAGGCATATCATATGATGATGACAGAACTTTTTTCCACTCCAGTGGTAACTCAGGACGATGTTAAACAGCATCTGTTAAAGTTAGACATTTGTAAATCAGTGAAAAAGCTGGCTGAGGAGACTTCAGAGTTTTCATGGCGATTTTCAGTAACTTGGGGAACACTGGGGAAGTCCCAGAAGACTGTTATTTCAATATTTAAAAAGTCTAAATGGGACACTCAGGTAATCATAACCCTGACAACTAATAATGGAATGGCTGATATGGGACTCGAGTAATAAAGAATTAAATGAGGGTAATAGAATCAACGTTAGTTTATGGAAAACAGATCCTGTCAAACTAACTAGATATCTTTTTTCAATGGGATTACAAGTTTGGTTGGTACTGATGTAACATACTTAGACTTCTGCAAGGTGTTTAACTTGGTACCTCCTGGCATTTCGATTAAAAAAAATTAAAATATAAAATTAACACGAGAAAGCTTGTCTCTCTAACCAACAGCAGCTGGCCCAGTCAAAGATATGACCTCCCCCAACTTGTCTCTCTTAATACCCAGGACCGACATGGCTACAGCTGCACCATCTACATAAAATCACCATGGTACACATAAACAGATTTAAACCAGACTAACTGGCCGGCCTCAGAAGGTAAATGTAAGTGAGGGGCCCTCAGTGGGCTCACGTGTTTCTAGTGGGTGTTGTGACCCACAGGTCTCAAACACAAGCCCACAGGAGCAGACACACGACAACCTCCACACCTGACCACCTTGCAGCAATAGCTGATGTGAGACCCATGGAGCCTGGCCCCTCTCAGTGAGGTCTGATTGGCAGAGTACCGGAGCAGGTGATTGGCACTCTGGCCCTACTTAAGCCAGCAGCAAGAACAGGAAGCTGTTCAAAGAACTGGGCTCCACTCCAGCGACCCACTCCTGTTTCCCCAGCTTGAATTCTGGCATCTGATTTGTGGTTCCTCACCTCTAGCTTGTCTCCTGCCCCTGACTCTCTGGTGTGGTGACCTGGCCTGAGTCTGGTTCCTGACTTGTGGTTCTCAGCTCCAGTTTGTCTCCTGACTACCTGATAGTCAGATGCAGCTGACTCTGGCAAGTGACTGCAGGCTCTGGCTCTGAGTAGGCAGCCTAGATATCCTGGATCTGGTTGTGACAACTTGTTCAGACCACAATAACACTGCAGGACCAAGCCTGGGTGAAGAGGACGGACCCACCAGAAGCACTGGACATACCCAAATGGACGTCCCACTTCCTGGCGGGTAATCAAGCTGACCTCAGACAACCAGGGCCTGCACTGCGAACACAGCCTGCAGCGCCTTGCCCTGAACAAGGGCTGTGACACTCTTGCCCAAATGGTTTGATGTGAACCAGTGCCACCTTCTGTTTCTGATGGGTCCCTTTGGTAACCAGCCTGCTGACAGGAGATGTGTTCAATTGGGCCTTCCCTCTGCTGGAAGGTCATAGCCCAGTGCTGTCAAAGTGAGACACTTTGCTTCAATCAATGTCAACTGTCACTGAGCGCCCTGAAGTAACTCCAGCAGGGACAAGGCACAGTGGTCTCTGATGCCACACATTTCATTGCCCTGCAGCAGATACAAAATGGAACTAAGAAGAGCAGCTGCACTAGTTCCAGTGTGGCTTGCAGGAAGAAATCAAAGACGAACTAACCCATGTAGAGATGTCTGTGGGCCTAGACACCCTGGTGAACCTCACTATGCGCATAGATAATCAGCTGCAAGAATGAAAGGGGGAGAAAAGAGGTTCCCTGAAGCCCCTCTGCCCGCGTACCATGACCTCAGTTTCTCTATCACCTGCCAAACCCATGCAAGCAGATATGGATAGTACAGGCCTCATAGCCTTTGAATACAGGCTCTGTAGCTTCCTGCAAGGTGTGTTCCCACACCAAGATACATACCAGAGACCTCGCGATCTCCTCCAACATCTCGGCCTTGGCAGGCCATTTCCTTGGACTTTGTGGTGGAACTACTAGAATTCTGTTGTTTCATGATAATTCTCAGGTGACTCACTTGACTCCCTGCATGGTTTTACCCTCAATGGAAGAAACCACCCAGCTCTGGATAAACAACACAGTTTGTCTTCACTGCTTCCTGACTTGGGGTCAGGGTTTACTGCCTGCTTCAGTCATGATGGCCTATGTTTATTAGGAATCCATGAGCACTTGTCCTTGCCTATCATCCTCTGTTGAATGACATCAACCAGATCCTCAAACAATACTTATGATACTATACAAACTATCACCAATATGATTGGTTTTCACTGTTACCCTATGCAGTGTTCGTATACAGTAATGTAGACCACGCATCCATGCACCACAGTCTCTTCTTTATCAACTGTGGGTACTACCCCAGATTTCACCCCCCAAGTACCCACATCCTCCCCCAATCCATCTGCCTCAAATTGGTACAACATATCCTTTGCATCAAAGGAACGCTACAAAATTGTGCAGACAAATGCAGACTGCCAGGCCCTACTCACTCTGTAGGACAAAAGATACAACTTTCAACAGAGGACCTCCACATGAAGAGACTCTCTCAGAAACTTAATGATCAGTTCCTTGGCCCATACCAGACTTGATGAGAAATCAAATTGATCATCTTTGAGCTATAGCTCCCTATATCGCTTAGGGTGCGTCTACACTTGTAAATTAAGTCGACTTAAGCAGGCTTAAGTCGACTTAATTTACTCTGTGTCTACACTTGAGTTTCCTTAATTCGACTTAAGCAGTTCCTTAAGTAGAATTAAGGAAAAGTTTGAATTAGTAAAACCTCATTTTACTTCGAAATAACCCTTAATTCGAACTAGTTAGTTCGAATTAAGTCAATGTGGCCATATTAGTTTGAACTAACTGCTTAGTTCGAACGAACCGGCACATTGACCTTAATACAACTGACTAATTCGAACTAAGCAAGTGACATGCATGGCACTTGCTTAGTTCGAACTAGCATTCTAGTGGGGCCATGCTAGTTCAAATTAAGTTCATTCGAACTAACTAAAATTAGTTCAAATTAGTTAGTTCCAATTAACTAATTCGAACTAACTTTGGTAAGTGTAGCCATAGCCTTAGAGTCCATGCTGTCTCACTTCTAAAATCATACATTGAGAAAATATTTTCCCACAAAGCCAAATCACTGTCCCCACCACTGCACGTGCAGGGTCAGGAGGAATACATTGCAAAAAGTCCTCAACAGAGGGGCATTGCTGGTATATGAAGACATAAATCACATTGGTGGATGAGCAAGTGAATGAGCCCTTGATGGGGTATCAGGTTTGATTAGATCCTATGATGGTGTCATTTGTGCAGATGTGGAGAAAGCCGGCAATACCCCTCTGCCTTATACATTGGACAAACAAGACTGTCTCGGAGAAAAAGAATAAATGGACACAAATCTGATATCAGAAATAACAACATTAAAAAACCAATAGGGAACACTTCAATCTCTCTGCTCAATCCATTAATGATACGTTAATTGTCGTACTTAAGCAAATATATTACAAATCAAAGCTTCAAAGAGAAAGTGAGATTTTCTCCCACAAAAGCTCGTGCAATAAATAAGTTTGTTAGTCTTTAAAAGGGCCACAAGACTCACAAGAGTGATTTACATGCTGGAGGCTGTGAGAGAGGAGACGAGGAGCGATTGATCTCACAATGAAATAGCGTAAAAGGTACCCCAGACTGGAGAATAGAGGGGAACACAGCTGTCCATCAGTGTAGATCATACCCTGGGTAATGTCACGCTGTGACCTGTCTATACCTGGTACAGGAACAAGACATGGAGTTATGAGTAAACTAAGAACAGAAACAGAAGAAAACAGCAACACAGGTTGCAAACAGAAGGAAAAAAGCAACAAAGATTGCAGGATCTCATCAATATGTCACTCTCCAATGCCCCACAGAACTATAACTTTGACAAACCCTCAGAATGGACAGATTAAAATGATATTTTGCAAGATTTCACATTTCTACTGAGCTCTCCAATGAAATTGATGATATACAAGTATCTTTTTAAATTTATGCTATAGGAAAGCAAAAAGAACATATCTTTAACTCCTTTGACTTTACTGAAGATGACTAAGGGTTCTGTCTACGTTTGATGCATACTTTTACCTCAGAGAATGTGGTTTATGAAAGAACATGTTTTCACCAGAGAACTTAAGAATCATGGGAAAATGATGAATGTTTTATAAGTGCTCTACATACACTAGCTGAAAAGTATTTGGGGAATGCAAAACACAAAAATATCAGAGACAGGCTGGTTATTGGGTTAACAGATAAAAACTTTTCACAGCAGCTACAATTGAAGAGAGATTTAATGATAGCCACAGCTAAACAGAGAGCAAAGCATTCTGAGCTGGTGAGACAGAAAAACTTACAGCAACTTGCCAAACCTGAAAAATGTTAAATTAGCTTAGAAACTGTAAAGAGACATTTGAGTGTTACCAGTCATTCAAGGAGAGAGAACTCCCAGGCTAAGACGGACAAATTCCAGCCAACACACACTAGGAGTGGAACAAATCATAGCCCAGGAGATGATGCATGTCCAGCCAGAGGCACATGAGGTAATAAATGCATTAAATATGGGCATTTTGCAACTGTTTGCTGCACCAGAACTGTCAAGGAGTTAACTCATATTATGAACAATCAATAGCCATTGTTTCTGGGATCTACAGAGCCTGCCTAGACAGTGAAAATGAACATTCATTGCAACACTTTAAAATTGACTCAGGGGCAGACATCAGAGTCATTTTAGAAGGAATTTACAAACAGCTTTAACCCCTCCCATAGATTAAATCACCTGACACAGCTCTCACTAGCCCTGGTGGCATTCTGAGCTGCATGGACCAGTTCGGCACAGAAACAATTTAGGAAGACAAAAGCCATGCATTCAGAGTGTGTGTGACCAAAGGAGGGGCGTGCAGCCGTGATGGGCTTAACAAGGAAAAATGCATTTTCTGCCTACCCCAACTTGAGGTTTGGGGACAGACAATAAACAAAGTTGGAATCAGTCCTAGCCTCGAGAAAGTAAAAGCAATTCAAGAATTCAATGCACCAACGAATGTACCAGAACTGCTAAACGTACTGGGGATGGTAAATTACCTTTACGAGCTTTTTCCAGTGACTAATGCACTGAATGAATTGTTAAAGTCCAACACATCTTGGCTGTGGGAGCCAAATCAAGAAATTAGAATCATAGAATCATAGGGCTGGAAGGGACCTCCTGAGGTCATCTAGTCCAACCCCCTGCTAAAAGCAGGACCACTCCTCCTAAATCATCCCAGCCAGGGTTTTGTCTAACTGGACCGTAAATATCTCCAAAGACGGAGATTCCACCACCTTCCGAGGTAACCCATTCCAATGCTTCACCACCCTCCTAGTGAGAAAGTTTTTCCTGATATCCAACCTCGACCTCCCCCAGCTGTAATTTGAAACCATTGCTCCTTGTTCTGTCCTCTGTTACCACCGAGAACAGCCTAGCTCCCTCCTCTTTGGAGCACCCCTTCAAGAAGTTGAAAGTTGATATCAAATCCCCCCTCAGTCTTCTCTTCTTCAGACTAAATAAGTCTACTTCCTTCAGTCTCCCCTCATAAGTCATGTGCCCCAGCCCCCTAATTATTTTCGTTGCCCTCCGCTGGACTCTTTCTAATTTGTCCACAATTCTAATTTGTCCTAATTGCTTTCAATCAGGTAAAATAAATGATCCCAACTGCTCTAGTTCTCAAATATTGTGTGTGAACATACCCACAGCGGTCAGTCTAGATGCAAGCAACTATAGTCTAGATGATGTATTGCCCAACAACCTGGCTGTGAGTGGAAGCCAGGTGTATTTTGCTCTCACACATTCACACAGAAGCAGAAAAATGATATGCACAGATTGAAAAGGAGCAGCTGACAAGCATATTGACATGTGAGAACTTTTACAAATATCCGCGTAGGCTGGATTCATTTACACTGGTAACAAATCATACCTGCTTGTAACTGTCACCAATGGAAAAGATCTGGATAAAGCACTACTGACATTCTGAACATCTGCTAAGGTTAATGTGATTTAACCCACTTGCTAAATACGTTCCTGAGAAATATCTGGTAGTAGCAGACACACTGTCACAGAGCCCAAAATCACACACTAAGGAAATGACAAGAGAAAACCTTGCGGTGCATGGCAATTAAACAAGTCAAATGGACCCAGGATTAAAGGCAATTACATTGTAATTCCAAACAAAATGAGATGAGAAATCTGAAACCTCATCCATAAAGGACATCCAGGATTAACTAAATGCCGCCAATGGGTGCAGTGTGGTGGCTGGGCATCAGCAAGAACATAAAGAATAAAAGGGATCTGCCTGTGAACATTGCAAAAATGACAGAACAACACATCACAAAGTATCCTTAATAACAACACCCCTACCAAACAGACCTTGGAAGAAACTAGCTGCAGATTTATGCAAATTCAGAGACATCATTACCTGGTCATCATAGACTGTTTTTCCAGGTATATAGAAATAATGTACTTGAAAGACATAAATACCAGAATTATCAAGAAACTGATGTGCACTTTTGTTCATTTTGCTATTCCCAAACAACTAGTGGCAGACAATGGACTACAGCGGAGTTCAAGTCTTTCCAAATGAAATAGGATTGTGATCATACTAATAGCAGCCCATGTTACCCACAAGTGAATGGAGAGAATGAGAGAGCCAAGAAAGTCCAACTGCAGGAAGTCCAATCTTTGCTCTTCTGAGTTACAGATCAATACCAGGGGTGGCTACCGGATATAGTCACATTCAACTCCCGATGGGAAGACAACTCATAGCTAATGTTCCAACTTTGGAAAAGAACCGATTTCAAAAACTGCCAGACATTAAGAGACTAGTCAAATCAGGGGGGAGAAGGGCTAAAAAAAATCCTTATGAACACTTTTACAATAGATGTTGCTCAGTCAGAGAATTGCCCACTCTAGAACCTGATGATCCTCTTCATGTCAAACTGGATGGAGAAAATGGACAGCTCCAACTGTTGTAAAGAAAAAAAAAGACTTCAGTGACCAGTGATTGAGACCAACAGTGGAGAGTTCAACAGAAATCATTGACATCTACAATTCTTGCCTCAGAAAAAGCAATCAACAGAGCAAACTCTACAAATGGCAGATGCAGAACAAAACAACTCTAGGATTCCAAACAAACCATAATCATTGCAACTAATGGACAGCCAAGTGACCAAGTTACTAGCATTTGGATATGCAATTAGAAAATCAATACGATTCAAAGCCACCTACCAGACTGAATCTCAACAACACTGATAGAGTAAATATTTGTAAATAAAGGAATGCAGAATGTAGAGATGTAATGGCCACTAGGTGGTGCTGAGTAAAATACCTTATTTAAACAAACCTCAGCCATACCTGGAAGAGTATAAAGGTGTGGTGAACACACCTGAGGTGTAAAAGCAAGCTCTGTAACCAGTCTAGATCTGGGACAGGAACATGATGACATAGCTTCCCCAGGCCTGGGGCCAGGAGCTGAAACAGGCAGCTGTGTCTCAGCTTCTCTTCCTTACCCATCTCCTGGTCTGCCGTGTGGGAGGAGACTTGTTCTTTGCGCTGAGCTCCCCTAGGCTCAGGCAGAGCCAGTCGAGCTTCTGTCAGACTCTCTCTGGGATTCCCAGCCTGGTGCCAAAGTGGGGGATGGAGCAGTCAGAGCTATTCTCCCATCCTTCCACTCCTTGCAATGCAGCAAGTGGGCAGCTAGCAGGGAAGGGACACGCTGGGAGGCGATGGGAGAGTCCACAGCCCATGCTCTTTCCTTCTCCCCAGTGCACCAGAGCTGATTCACATAACAGTTTAAAAATGGCAGGATTTCAGGGACACACTCCGAATTCTTCATGAAATCAACCTTTTGTGAGCAACAGTCACCTAGAGGGGCTCCACTTTAGAACCTAGAGGGCCACAAGTTGCCCATCACTATGCTGGGCTGGAGAGCATTTCACTGGGGCAAAGAACTAACACAGGAGATAGATCTCTGCCTACGCACCGTGTTCTGGTGCTGTGTGTGTCACATGCTGCGAATTACAGTGCATGGGTTCCAAATGGCCAGCCAGCCAAGAATAGGCTGCAGTGAACAACATGCAGATCTGTGGGTTTTCAAGAAGACAGCATCAGCTCCCTGAACCCCAGACTCCGCTTGCCAAATTGCAAAGTTCTGCAAACCACGGAGGCACTAAGGCTCTTCATAAAAACAGTCTGAAGAATTTATTTAAAGGAAAGAGTTAAGAAGCCTTAATAGTGGGCTCACTGCTGCTCCTCTGTAATAGAGAGCACTCATTTGCTTAGCCATAATGCAGTAGAAACATGTCTGGTGGTTAGAGCAGGTGACTGGTAACAGGACTCCTGGATTCTGTTTATAACTATACCAGTGACTTCCTGTATGATCTTGGGCAAGTTCCTTAACCTCTCTATGCCCCAATTTGCAAACTGCACCGGGCTGTGGTGAGCCATACTTAGTTAATTCATGTTTATGAAGCTCTTTGAGATCCCCAAATGAATAACGCGATGGAAGTGTAAAGTATTGTTCAAGAGCTGGATTACTCCAGCTCAAAGCCCCGTGGCAAACACATGCACATTCACAATGGAATTCAGTGGGCGGTGAAGATTTCATATGCACAAATGCCAAGAAGTTCCAAGTTCTGCACTTGCTGGGGAACCATCCCTTGCACCAGGCACAGAATGCATGAAAGATTTCCTGTTGCTGCGGACAGCATTACCTGGAATGCCTTCTCTTCCTGAGCACGTGGGCCAAGATCCGCCCTCCCACAACATTGTCCCTGAAGTTTTAAAAGAGGACCCCTCACCCCCCTGAAGCTGAGTCACTCTGCCAAACAATCAGACAGGGGAAGCATGTGAAATGCCTGCACAGTCTGTGCCACGGGTGAAGCCATGGGATGGATAAAAAAGTAGCAAATTCAGACTCACAGCTGGGGCCACTTCTGGTTTGTTACTGGTGATAATGCTCTGACTGCATCGCCCTGCATCTGCTCACAGCGTTCGTTTGCACTCTGATCTGATGGCAGCCCTCTAACACTCCAGAGGATCAAACTGAATCCAGGTGGGACTCTTGAGGCAGAAGCCCTGTCTCCAGCACCTCCATGTTGCTGAGAAGGTGTGCTTTCTAAACTGCCTTTCTTCCTGGGACACACATGGACTAAAACATTGTACCTCAAACAAGTGCCCCTCTTGAGCTACATCCCCTTCAGGCTCACAAGGCAATGGTAACCTAGTCTGTGTCACGAGCCCCTGCATGGAGGAGTCCCAGCAAAGCATGCTATGCTTCTCTACTGGTAATGGAGCATGCAGCTCCTACATCCAACAAGTCCAGGAAAACTCCACCTGCCCAACAGGCACAAAGCACTCTTGGCCATAGCTTAACTCACACACAAGAGCCAACCGATGCTTGGCCATCACAGATTTATAGATTCCCAGGCCGGAAGGGAACACTGTGATCACCCAGGCTGACCTCCTGTATGGTACAGGCCAGAGACCTGCCCCAGAACAATTCCTACAGCATGGCTTTTAGGTAAACTTCCAACGTTGATTCAAAAATGGCCAGTGATGGAAAATCCAGGATGATTCTTGGTCAACAGCTCCAATGGTTCATCACCCTCACTATTAAACACACCACGCCTTAGTTCCTGTCTAGCTTCAACTTACAACCATTGGATCATCTTAGACCTTTTTCTGTGAGACCGAAGAGCCCATTATTCAGTAAGCGTTCCCCACGTAGGTACTTACGGACGGTGATCAAGTCATCCCTTAACTTTCTCTTTGTTCCACTAATACGATACTACTGATAGGTTCCAAGGAGTTCTCTGGATGATGGCTTGGCACAGATAAGCATGTGCAGAAAGCAGTTTTTAGATTCAACTTCTTTTCCCCTTTCCAATGACAACAGACCTGCACCCACACTCCACTCGACTATTCTTCCCAGACTTATGCCCTCAGAATCCTTCTCCGCCCCAACCCTCTTTCACCTGGGCTATTTCCCTTCCCCATCCTCTCTTTTCATCCCACCCCAGCCTGCATCCTCCCCACTGGCTCTTCATGCCTTGTCTTTGTCTACCCTGGATTTTCTGTCGCTCCCTGCCCAATCTCCCTCATGCCTCAGCTGCCTCTGGAAGGAGGGAGAATGGGGAATGCAATGTGCTACTGCTCAAGGCCAGGAAGCACAGCCCTGGCCCTCAGTTCTTACCCTTCCTTCCCCTGTGCTGTGCTGAGAGGCCCAGGGACACAAGGGAGACAGCAGAGGGGCAGCATGGAGCAGAGGTGGGAGAAAAGAGCCTTGGCTGCCTCCTCAAGGCTGGGAGTCACCTCCAGCAACCCAAGATGAGGCATTCCAGAGGACAGGAAAGTGACCTCGGGGGACTATGAAACCATAGATATGCATGATGGGAAGAGACCTTGATAGGCCATCTAGTCCATCCCCTGTGCTCAGGCAGGAATATATATTATCTTGACCACCGCTGACAGGTATTTGTCCATCCTGTTCTTAAAAACCTCCGGTGATGAAGATTCTAAAATCTCCCTAGGCAATTTATTCCAGTGCTTAACTTCCCTGACAGTTAGGAAGTTTTTCTTAATGTCCAAGCTAAACCACCCTTTCTGCAATTTAAGCCCATTGCTTTCTGTCATATCCTTAGTGGGTAACAAGATAAATGTATCACTCTCCTCTTTATAACAACCTTTTATATAATTGAAGACTGTTATCCTATCCTCCCTCAGTCTTCTTCTCCAGACTGAACAAACCCATTTTTTTTCAATCTCTCCACGTACATCATGTTTTCCAGACCTTTAGTCACTTTTATTACTCTCCTTAGGACTTTCTCCAATTTGTCCATAACTTTTCCAAAGTGCGGTGCCCAGAACTGGACACAATACTTCAGCTAAGGCCTTTTCAGCTGAGTAAAGAGGAAGAATTACTTCTCATTTCTAGCTTACATCACTCCTCCTAATACATCAAAGATGTTCACTTATTTTGCAACCACATTAACCCCTGTATCCTTTTCTGCACTACTCCATCCTTGGCAGTCCTTTCCCATTTTGTATTTGTGTAATTGATTATTCCTCCTAAGCATAATATTTTGCATTTATCCTTATTGAATTTCATCCTATTTATTTCAGACCATTTCTCTAGTCTGTCAATATCATTTTGAACTCTAATCCTGTCGTCCAAAGCACTTGCAGCACCCCCCCTCCCCCCCGCAGCTCGATATCATCTGCAAACTATGTAACTGTACTCTCTATGCCATTATTTAAATCATTTATGGAGATACTAAATAGAACCAGACCTAGGACAAATCTCGGTGGAATCTCACTCAATACACCCTTCCAGCTTGACTGTAAACCACTGATTACTACTTTCTGAGCATGGTTTTCCAAACGGTTGTCTCAGCTATATTTCCCTAGTTTATTTATGACAAGGCCATGGGAAACAGTACCAAAAGCCTTACTAAAGTCAAGATACATCACATCTACCGCTTCCTCCCATTCATAAGGCTTGTTACCTTGTCAAAGAAGGATGGTTTCTAGATGGTTTGTCATGATTTGTTCTTGACAAATCCATGTTGACTGTTACTCACCACCTCATTATTTCTAGATGCTTACAAATTGGTGGTTTGATCATTTGCTCCATTAGCTTTCTGGGTATGGAAGTTAAGTTCTCTCTCAGCAATGGGGCTGAGAGAGAGACTGGTGTAAAATCTCTTCTGGAACATAAGAGTCCCTGTACAATCTATGACAGGGGAACAAAGCACCGCAAAGGAAATGGTGAACCCACTAAGCAATTACAAGTCCTTGGACACGTCAGTTAAGTATTGGAAAAAAGGAAATGAGTTGATACAGTGTATTTAGGCTTTCAAAAGGCTTGTGACAAGGTTCTGCACAAATAGCTACTAAAGAAACTATGTAGTCATAAGCAAGAGAGGAAATATTGCCCTGGCTGAGCAACTGGCAAGGAGACGATTGGTGGGAAGAAGTGTCAAAATGAATGGTGCGTTTGCCTCTGGCAAAAGGTTAGCAGCCATGGACATATGAGGGCTGGGGTTGGCTGATGTTCAGGATGTTGGCTAATGTGGCAGAACTGGTAGACTACACACAGTGATAGAGATTAATTAAAACAAAAGACGGCACTGAGGAGCTTGTGAGGCACCTCCCCACGCTGAGTGACAGGGCTAATGAAATTCAGCCTTGTTTCTTAAACTTTCTCCACAGAGGAAAGGTGGCAGCTGCACGTGGGGTGAGGGAAGCTCTGGTAGGGCAATCAGTCAGGTGCACCACTGGTGCTGAGTCTCCAGCCAGGTAGTCATCCCCTCATGCAGTCCACAATATACACAACACCAGAGTGGGAGACCCTAAACACAGAACTATTGTGCCAAGAGCTTAATCCAGCCTGGGGATTAACTGGGAGACTCTCCTGCAGGCCCAGATCAGCCAATGTGTCCTCACTGCGCTTTCACAGAGTCCCCTGGGGGTCCTTGGCCACTAGGAAAAAAACCAACCAAAACCAACAAACTAATTGGAATGGTGCACCAGGTCCCAATGCCACTCACTCAAATTTGGCCCATCTGCCCTTGGACCTGACATAGGGAGTGTCTGGGCCAAACCTGAGTGCATGGCACTGGTGATTGGTTGCTCTACTTCGACCATACCCAACAAATCATCAGAAGACTCTCTTTGCTCCGCCCCAAAATGCCAACTGCCCTCCCCCCCCACCTCTTGAAAACCTCTGCTCGAAGGAGTTGGAGAGAGGCAGCACACTGAAATTCTGCCTAGGAAAGAGACTGTCAGGCACATCACATGCTCTGTCTAGTTTAAGGAAGGCAAGGGGAGATAGAGTCTGATCTATAGATAATATATTGATTACTTAAGAATTCCCAGTTACCACTGGGAGAGTTGACAGGTCCTTGTCCCAAGATCAGGCCCAGTATTGTTCAAATTATTACAGAGTTGGGAACCCCGAAGTGCACAGCTGCAGCATTCATACTACAGGAACTCATATATTTATTGCTGGTTTATTAATACATCGAGCATCTCCACAAACATCTCAGCTCTATATGGCAGACAGAGACACTACTGAATGTATACTTGCTCATCCATATACTCACAACACCCCTTGCAAAACAACCTGAAATGTTTGCCATCATCTTCCTCATCCCTACCACCTTTCCCTCATCAGCAGTGGCCAACATTCTGACACCTCCCAAGGACAACATCTCTCTCTCTTACTGCCCCTAGGCTGGGACATAACTGTTTACTATAATATGCGGACGCCACTGTGTTTGATGCATATTTAGTAGGGGCCATTCCCCTTTTCCCTGTAGCCTGTTATTTGGCAGACCCAAGCTGAAATTCGGAAGTTCATTGAGAAAAGAATGATAATCTTAATGTAGAATTAACAGCTATATTACAGCTACAGGGAGCCTATTACAATAACTGAGTCTAAAAATTTACCCCACTTGTGAGTCTAACTATGAAAAAGTGGATAAAGTTCATAAAATGTCACAGGAACGTATAACTACAAGGGGTAAAGGGGAGAGAGAAAGACAAGGTCCCTCACCAAAGGCTGTTATGTAAGTTAAGTTGTCATGGGATAAAAGGGAAGGTCCTTTCATGGATTGAGAACTGGTTAAAAGACAGGGAACAAAGGGTAGGAGTAAATGGTAAATTCTCAGATTGGAAAAGGGTAGCTAGTGGTGTTCCCCAAGGGTCGGTCCTAGGACCAGTCCTATTCAATTTATTCATAAATGATCTGGAGAAAGGGGTAAATAGTGAGGTAGCTAAGTTTGCAGACGATACTAAACTACTCAAGATAGTCAAGACCAAAGCAGATTGTGAAGAACTTCAAAAAGATCTCACAAAACTAAGTGATTGGGCATCCAAATGGCAAATGAAATTTAATGTGGATAAGTGTAAAGTAATGCACATTGGAAAAAATAACCCCAACTATACCTATAATATGATGGGGGCTAATCTGGCTACAACGAGTCAAGAAAAAGATCTTGGAGTCATTGTGGATAGTTCTCTGAAGATGTCCGTACAGTGTGCGGAGGCGGTCAAAAAAGCAAACAGGATGTTAGGGATCATTAAAAAGGGGATAGAAAATAAGACTGCAAATGTATTATTGCCCTTATATAAATCCATGGTACGCCCACATCTCGAATACTGTGTACAGATGTGGTCTCCTCATCTCAAAAAAGATATTCTAGCACTAGAAAAGGTTCAGAAAAGGGCAACTAAAATGATTAGGGGTTTGGAGAGTGCCTCGTATGAGGAACGATTGAAAAGGCTGGGCCTCTTCAGCTTGGAAAAGAGGAGACTGAGGGGGGACATGATAGAAGTATATAAAATTATGACTGATGTGGAAAAAGTGGACAAGGAAAAGTTGTTTAAATACTCCCATAATACAAGAACCAGGGGTCACCAAATGAAACTGATAGGTAGCAGGTTCAAAACAAATAAAAGGAAGTTCTTCTTCACACAACGCACAGTCAACTTGTGGAACTCCTTACCTGAGGAGGTTGTGAAGGCTGGGACTATAACAATATTTAAAAGGGAACTGGATAAGTTCATGGTGGCTAAGTCCATAAATGGCTATTAGCCAGAAAGGGGTTAAGAATGGTGTCCCTAGCCTCTGTTTATCAGAGGATGGAGACGGATGGCAGGAGAGTGATCACTTGATCATTGCCTGTTAGGTTCACTCCCTCTGGGGCACCTGGGCACCGGCCACTGTCGGTAGACAGATACTGGGCTAGATGGACCTCTGGTCTGACCCAGTACGGCCTTTCTTATGTTCTTATGTTCTTATGACTGAATTAGTCCCAATGAAAAGGCATCCTGATAGAACGCAACACCAGTATCAAGATCATTCCAGGTAAACCAGAAACATGTGCGTCCAGAAATTAATGGACTAAAATTGGTGTGTTCAAAATTAGGCCTAACTGGTGAACAAAATAACAAGGGGATGGGCTGTTCTACCCAACACTCCCTCGGAGGTCCTCCTTTTGAAGGGAAATTATGGACGGACAGATATGAACACAATAATGACTGACTAAAAATAGGGGAAGAAGCAAGCTTCACCACCGTGACTGCCACCCCACCATCTTCTAGGACTCCAGGATCTACCATAACATTACTAGGTTTCTGACAGTCTGGTCCTGAGAATTGTGCTGACCCGTCTGGGCCATGAGCATGACACAGATGACATCACCACCTTCACTGGCTCCAGCTAAATCCCAACAACCATCTGGGATGGGAGTCTCGCTCCACAGCCACAGACAGGTCCTTTTCCTTCCCCACTTATTTCTTCTCTCTCCTTCTCATTTTCCTTCTGTTTAATGAAAGAAGCTGGCTTAGTTAGCCGCAACTGTATATTTTGCAACACTGCCATAAGCCTGTGCTTAGAAAGAAGCACCTAAAATATGTGGCACAAGTTTGCTGGGTCTGGGAGTGGGTGATAAGACCGTGTGCTGGGCCTGTGTTCCTGAAACTACAAATAAGAGTCAACAAATGAGAGTCAACACCAGAGATAGTAGCTGCATTCTCTGGGCTTGCCTAGACTGCCGGTGACAAATTTGCTGCCATCAGATCCAACTTCCCAGTTCAATTTAGGGGTTTGTGAAGACCCATTCAATTGATGAGAGAGTCGACCCATTAACTCCAGTCTCTCAACAGCAGTAATGTGAGTCAAAGGGAGAGCATTTCCCTTCGACACAGTGCAGTGGACATACCAGATGTTAGGAAGTCGAAGGGAGATACACAAGTTATTTTAAATAACTTATGTATCTCCCTTTGACTGCTGCCGAAAACTGTTGAAAGCATAGATATAACCTATGTCTTTGCTGCTTTTTTCTCCCCCCTTGCATGGGTGTTTGTCTGGTTTTGTCTTCTGGGAAACATGATCAAATTTCAGCAGTAACAGCATCAATAACAATTCCCCAACCCAGCTCAACTAACTTCTCTTTTTCCCCACAAGGACAGATCTTACCATCAAAGAGATTGTCAGACAAGGGGGGGGGGGGGGTCCTTCAAAAGGCTTCCTCCAAAGAAAAGGAAAGGTGATGAAGGAGATGGTTAAAAGAAAAGTCTTCCTTTACATGTCAAAGGTTTTAATGGTTTTCTCTTCTTTTCTGTATCTTTAATAAAAGGTTCAAGTGTGTTTGTCATTGTGCTGAGCTCTCTAGACCAAATCCTGAACCTGTTTAATATTCGACAGAGATGAGCCCTGACTCTTTGGGCCCATTTGCTCCATCTAAATTAATCCAACAGCCCTCAGTTTTCACCATGCACAAGGCCTCAAATTCTTTAATCTGGGCTTGGTCTTCTGAACACAGAGATCGTCATTGGCTAACAGGCTGATGGATGCAGACATATGGTGTGGGCTGCTGTAGGAAAGGGCAATAAGAGCCCCTGCTCCTGCCTCCTCCCTCAGACACTGCCTGAGTCTCGAGCCCCCAAACAATACCTGGACAAAGGGAAAGCACACCGGGGGAAAGCTAGCAAAAGACGGAGTCATTTCCTCTCATTCCAAGTCCTTTGGAACAGAAGCCCCGGGACCAGGAAACAACCAGATCTGGGGTGGCAGCACAGGCTGATGCTCAAAGACTTCAGAGCATGGCATCTGATAAGAACATGCAGGGAAGGCTGGGACTGATCTGCTCAGAGGCAAGGACCCTCAGCTCAATTAACTCACTCCCCTTCAAATGAAGAACAGATGCTTGCTGGGGGCTGGCACTGCTCAGGTGCATGCAGCCCAACCTCTCCCTCAGAGAGCTCAGAATGGCACATGGCCTTATGGCATGCAGTTAAACATGCACCCGCTGATAACAGCATGGGACCAGTGTGAATCCTGCCAAGCTGTCTCCAAGAGGCCATGTCTGCATCCTCTCCTCCACCTACCTCCAGAGTTCTGAGAACAGTCATGGACCCTGAAGGAACATGCATGCCGTGCACATGGCTTCCAAGAGCAAGAATCCAGATCCACAAGGTACATCTGAGCAGTGCTGACCACACTGAGATACCCCTGGGATCAGTTCCCAGTGCTTGGCTCTAACAGACAGTGGAAGTCTGGACTCCGAGACCCAAGAAAAAAAATGTTCCAAACAGATCCAACAGAGAAGTTACTGCTGGGAATGCCAGTGGCCAAATCATGGACTCTCACCTAAATATTGCTATTGAAAGTGATTACTTGGCTTTAGATAAGGAGTTAGTCCTATTATAAAACAGCTGGTGCAGGGGAAACAAATCTGCTGCTCAGGCAGTTGATTGCATTGGTGAAGCTGAAATCATCAGGTCCTGGGCTGGAAAGATTTCTTCAACCGACTTAAAAAAAAAAAAAATCTGGAAGCCCCAGGTGGCTTTTCTGGGAGTGTGACCAGCACTGAATTCATCACCCCCAGCTTCTGGCTGGTCCTTGCTTGGTGACGTGTTTGCTCACCTTTTGAAGTCACTCACACCTCTCCCCCTGGTTAGTCTCACATCTCCGGTATGGCCCACTGCTACCACACAGAGAAAATGATGAGACTCATGCCATTTCCCTCCTTAGCCCTCTTGCCCCAACACAATGAAGTCTACCTTGCATCTCCATTACTCTCCCAAGCTACCTAATATGCTTTTCTTTCCTTCTTCTCCTCCTGCCAAATCCTGGTGCTGTTGCCTCTAAATCAAGCACTTTATTTCACTGCAGAAACTGCAGGAAATATACAAGGGAGAGCTGGGTTGGCTATTGGAAAAAACTTTCTGACTTGAAGGCTAATTAAGCAGTGGAACTACTAAGGAGATTGTGGAATCATCATCCTTGGAGGTTTTTAAGAGCACGGTGGACAAACATCTGCCAGGAACAGTCCAGGAATACTCAGTCCTGCCTCAGAGTGGAACGATGGGCTAGGTGATCTCTTGAGGTCCCTTCCAACCCTACCTTTCTGTGATTTTATGTGAATGGGCAGCATGATGGCTAATTAAATTCAATCTTGATAACGTCATATTAGAGGGCAAACAAACACTCAGACACCTTACTGAGTTCTAACCTGCATCAATTCAGAAAAAAATCTGGGAATCTTTGTAAACGTTCATAAAAGACCTCTGCTCCATATGTAGCTGCAATCCAAAGAGCAAACGAGTTTGCATAATGAATGAGAGAGATTATATATATGGTGCTGCCTCATCTGGATCCTGTAGGCAGGACTGTTCATCCCACCTCAAAGAATATTGCAAAACTCCAGGTTACCATCACTTATTTTAGTCGTCTCTTTCTGAGACCTTTTCTCCCCAGTGAAATCTGTGCAGTCAGGGGTGACTATGGACATTTGTTCCACCTGTTTGTTATTAGTGTCCCTCTGAGATTGGGCTTTTACAAGTCCCACCAAGACCTTAAATTATATTCCATAAACAACGTGGCTGGTGCCTGATTTGTAGCAATGTGGGTTGCATTCCTATAACCTTGTGTTATAAGTCACCTTATCCGGCATGAATCAGTGGCTTGAATGTTTGGATAAATCTTTCCACTATCCCATTCGTGGCAGGATGGTGAGAAGCTGATGTGACATGTTTAATGCTGTTTCCTTTGACAAACAGCTAAAATTCTCTCGATGTGAACTGAGTTCCTTTGTCATTTACAATCTGTTCAGGAACTCCCGTCCATGCAAATGTCTGAAAGATTTCCCCTTCAGCACAGAACCAGTGGAATTCCTACAGAATACTTCAGGCCATTTTGAACGGACATTGACGACAAACAAAAACATTTGTCCCATAAACAGTCCAGCACAGTTCATGTGGATTCACTGCCCTGGGGTAACTGGCCACTCCTAACAATACAACAGAGCATGTTTAGTTATTCCTGCTGCTTGCTGACAACCTTAACATGTTTGCCATTTCCTCTATTTGTGTACCAATCCTTGGCCAGGACATTAAACCTCTGGCCAGTACTTTCATTATTACAATTCCCAAATGGCCTCTCTATAATTATTTGGTGAACCTGTCACTGGAACAATATAGGAATAACCACTTTGGTGACACACAGCAGGAACCCTTCTGATACACTTAACTGTTCTTTTGACACAACAATGGATGGACTCAGCTGTTTGTGTGCATCTCTCCCTTCACTCACTGTAATGTCACATACTTGAGCCGGCACTTACGATGTACCGTGGCATTTGTCACCGGCAGGAGTTCAGTTTGTGCCAATGCAGATAGTCTCTGGTTCCACTTTGGTACCTGCTTCCAATGGAAAGCATGACAAGTTACAAAGTTTAGCTCCTATTACATAAAATAAAAGTCATCATCTTTTTCTCATCAGTCATATCATTATTGAGGATATACTTTGCCGGTCTCTCAGTAGAAGTAAACCAGATCTCAACATCCAAGCAAGCCCATTACCCCCAAAGTACCAGATATTTTTAGCCCTTTTTTTATTTTTTCTAAATGAGCAATTTACTGATGGTTCCAGTGTTCCACACTGCTGTTTCCTTCTCACATTTCCTAGGCCTCTGCAGTCACTGTCTGTTTCACAGTGTTAGTCTTTAGCATCCCATCTTCATTGCCAGTTCTTGTATCGTTTGCTCTTTACACAACAGACATGATAAGAGAAAACTGCCTGGGCACAGAGGGGCCCAAATCACCATGGTTACTAAATGTGTGAGCATGCCAGACCATGATGCATATACTCTGCTGCCCAGGCTGGCTTCGGGAGCCTTCTGACAATACGGAAGCGTCTCCTTCCAGCAGCCATAAAATGTGTTACACTTACATTCCTTTCTGGGAAAGGTCAGTGATTTCTGCCAGTTCTTGTCAAACAGAGAAGACAGGAAGGGCCACTAAAGAGCTTGTCAATGATTTCAAAGGATCCTCCCTGTGGCACTTTTAAAGACTAACAAATTTATTTATCACGTGAGCTTTCGTGGGAGAAAAACCCACTTTGTCAGACACTTTGAACATGGGAAACTTACAGAATAGGAGGAAAATAAATGCAAGGAAGTGTAAGTCTTAGGATCAGGTCAGTCTGTTACAGCAAATCAAAGCAGTTGTTTAGATTCAAACACTGAGGAACAGCATATAGAGGAAGTTTAGGTCAAATCACCGGTTGTAATGAGAAAAAAATCTGTAGTCCCTGTTTAATCCTAAAGCAACAGTGTCAAATCTGCATATGAATTCCAGTTCTATGGTTTCTCTTTAAAGCTTCAGTTTGTTACCCATTTGTTTGAGCACAGCTATTAACAAATCATCAATGGAGTGAGCAGGGAGATTGAAATGTTCCCCTATTGGTTTTGAATGCTGTTATTTCTGATGTCAGACTTCTGTCCATTTATTCTTTTGTGCAGAGACTGTCCTGTTTGTCCAATATATAAGGTGGGGGCGGGGCATTTCTGGCACGTGATGGCATAAATCACATTGGTGGATGAGCAAGTGAATGAGCCCTTGATGGAAGAGTTTGCTTGATTAGGTCCTGTGATGGTGTCTTTTGTTCAGATATATGGGCAAACTTACCAACGTGGTTTGTTGCAGGGATATGTGCCTGCTTTAATGTTTCTGTTGTTTTGTCTATAGTGCTGGTGAGTATCCATTTAAGGTTGGGGGGCTGTCTGTAAGCGAGGAGAGGTCTGTCTCCCAAGGCTTGAGAGAGTGAGGGATTGTCTTGTAGAATAAGCTATAGATCCTTGATGATATGCTGTAGAGGTCTTACCTGAGGGTTAAATTCCAAAGGGGTAGCCGTGTTAGTCTATTGTAGAAAGTTGTAGGTGATGACCAGTGGCGTTCTGTTGTTTTCTTTCTTGGGCTTCTTCTGTAGTAGTTGACTTCTGGGTACCCATCTGGCTCTGTCAATCTGTTTCTTCACTTCCGTGGGTGGGTATTGCAGTTTTAAGAATGCTTGATAGAGATCCCGAAGAGACAGCCCTTCAACCTTAAACAGATGGATGATTTGCTGTAACAGTGACCTGACCCTATGACTTACACTTCCCTGTATTTATTTTCCTCCCCGTCTGTAAGTTCCCCATCTTCAAAGCCTCTGAGGAAGTGGGATTTTCTTGCACAAAAGCTCATGAGGTAAATAATTTTGTTAGTCTTTAAAAGTGCCACAGGATTCCTTGTTTGTTTTGATGAACTAGACTAACAGAGTCACCCCTTTGGAACTCCCTCATTCCTATACACTCTGTATGCCAGCCTTGCTACACTAGTTCCTGTGCCCCATCCAGGGTTCAAACTGCTTACAAAACTATCTGAGATACCCCTGGGCCCAGTGCACAGTGCTTGGCTCTGACAGACAGCGTAAGCCAGGTCGCCGAGACCCAAGAAAACAATGTTCCAAACAATGGCAGAACAAAGTGCAGATGCTCTTGATCTTCTCTTGAAGTGCTCAGTCCCAGGTCCAGCCTTTGGATTCTTTGTCTGAGTGATTTTTATTTTGTAAGATGTGTAATTTATTTTAGGCCTGGTCTCCATATAAAGGTTTTGACAGCAAACCTCTGTCCACTGGGGGTGAATTTTTGCCATACCAGCAAAAGCCCTGGAGCATATGGCCTGATTCACACTAGCAACTCACTTCCATATAGCTATGTCTCTCAGAGGTGTGACATACCCTCAGAGATGTAGCTACACCATGCTAACCCTTGGTGTAGACAGCACTAGGTTGATGGAAGAATTCTTTCATCAACCTAGCTACCACCTCACTGGGAGATCCAGCATAGGTGGTACACTGAGATGTTGCAGCTATGCTGTTGTAGCATTTTATGTGTAGACATACGCTACATGTCACCAACATAGCTTATTTCATCCAGAGAACTCGGATAAGCTATACCAGCCAGAGAATTTTTTGCTGATATAAACTACATCTACACTAGGTGTGCATTGCCAGTCCACTTACACCGGCAACGTGCTTGTGGTTCATACCAGCAAAAGTCTGCATTTTACTGGTAAATTTACTTCAGTCCCCTTAGTGAAACAAGTGAAAAAAAGCAGTTTTGTGGCTAGAATTGCATCTACATTAGGGGTTTGCTGGCACAGCTCTGATGGTCAGGGATCACCCACGACTGGCAGAGCTGGGCCCACAGAAGTGTGTAGTATAGAACTGGGTTCACTTGGTCCTGCAGACACGCCCCTAGTAACTATCAGCCCAGGTCTCTCTGACACACAAAGCTTTGTGCATAATAATCCCTTTAATAGGTAATGTTTTACACTCAGCAGCACTGAGGCAAAACATACGAATTCCAGCTCCATTAAATCATACATTTATTTTTCAAGATAAACACGTATTGCTGAGGAATGCGCCTCTGCACTGGCAGCAAGTAGGTGCAGTGAGCTGTGAAACAACCACTGGCCCTGATTATTTGCAGCCCTGAATTTTGGGTAGTCCACTACAAATCAGGGGGCTGCATTTCACACCCATTTTTCATTGGGGCAAATAGTGATGAGCTGCAGGGCCCAGAAGAACCAAGCCCATCAAGACTCAGAGAGGTGCAAATCAGCAACGCTGAATGAATGACTTTCATGCTTAGCCATCTGGCAACCCTATGCCCCACACCTTATTGCAGACAGACAGATATACAGAAATCTTTAACACAGAGAGACCTCCCTCATCACACAGAGTTAGAGGCCTGATTCTGTCCCCAGTGAAAACATGCAAAATTCCCAAAGATGCTGCGAGAGTTCAAACCACAAGTGTGGGAGCTTGTCCAAATAAAAGAACAGCTTGCCTCTGCAATCACAATGCCAGTGTCAGTTGAGGGCAGCCAGTGCAGTTTAAAGCACTGCATCTAATAAAAACAAACCCTGTGTAAGTGCATACGTAGGAAAGTAGGGCCCTGACAACATGCCATCACTGTGCAAACTAAATCGCTGCTCACTTAAGCAAAGAGCTGTGGGAGGAATCAAAATCTGTGACTACTACAGTTCATTAATGCTTATTGGCCATTTATTTACCACACAAGCAAAAATAAAATGAATCCAGAAAGCAAAACCCCACCAAATCCCAAATGACTGCACCCAAATGGAGTGGCCTGGATGAAGCAGCACCCAGCAGTGTCCATTGTTCCCTAAAAAGCTGTACTTACACCACCCCAAATACAAATTACATCTGTAGCCCCCCAAGGAGCTTCCTGGGTCTCTGTGTGCTGGTAGCCCACTGCCCTTGGGGACTCAGTCTGCCGGGCAACCCAGTTGGAGAGAGGAGAGCTGCTATTCAAAGTGACAGGGACCTGTCATGTCAGGGGAAGATGGTAGAGTGCACTGCTCAGAAGAAGGGCAGTCTCTGGGGGGTAGAGGGGGTGATAGAGTCGAATGGCTGGCAAGTACAAGCCCAGGAAGAAGAGCTATCCTGACTCATAGGAAGGTCCTCAAGGAGGAGATGTCCCCAGGAGCTCTGGGAGAGGGGAAAAATCATTTGTGGGGGTCCGTGGGGGTCAGGAGTCAGCCACTGAAAGGGCAGGGCTGACTGTGAGTGAGCAAGTGAGTCCCAGAGTGCAGGTAGGGTCTCCTGAGAACAGGCCACTGGGTGCCAGGCAGTGACATCCCTCAGCTTGGTCCTTTTCCTGTTCAAGGTGGTGCTCAGTGTAGAGTTTTGCCAGGAACACTCCTCCCACTCCACCAGTGCCTACATAAACCTGTCAACACATGGGAAGTGCTGCTCTTTGCTAATTCAGGGCTGCCCCCCTCCCACCCCGTGAGTGAGCGTGCTGGGACAGGAGGGTCAGGTTAGGCGTTTTAGCAGAGAGAGTTACTGTAATTGCCACCTGAGCCCAGCCTCCCGTGCAGAGAGAGGAAACCTTGGGAGGAGAAGCAGCTTAACTCCTGCATGAAAAACACACCTGCTAGACTGCAGTCCTCAGTCATCTCCACTGGCCAAGGAGTTCAGATACATCTCCGAGTCCCAGGATTACTCATGGAGTTGTGAGTCACCATTTTTTCCTTAGATCGTCAGGGAGATTGTTGGGAGAGCCCACTGCCTGAACTGTGTCCTCAGACCAGAGGTCGGGGCTAGGGATCTCGTCACCTGCTGCCCATTAAACCTGGGGAAGGGTTAGCATCACATCCCACCTCTGCATGAACGGAACCGAGTCAGCCAAGCTCATAGACTGTAAGGTCAGAAGGGACCAGTACGATCATCCAGTCTGACCTCCTGCAAAATGCAGGCCTCAAGACCTCACCCACCCCACTCCAGCAATAGGCCACCAACCTATGACTGAGTTATTTACCTCCTTAAATCATGGACTTTAAGATACAGAGAATTCCCCAGTAGGTGAACCATGCCCTATGCTACAGAGGAAGGCGAAAAACCCCCAGAGCCCAAGCCAATCAGCCCTGGGGGAAAATTCCTTCCCGATCCCAAATATGGCGATCAGTTAAACCCTGAGCACGTGGGCAAGTCTTAACAGCCAGTTACCCAAGCTGATTGCCGCTACAGAAGATACCATCGGAGCCTCTACAAAGTACGCACATCAGTTGGATACTACATACTACTCTTACTTTACATACTTTTACTTTTGGTGAAAATCATGAGTATTAACAGCCTGGGCACCATTGACCCTGAGAGCAGTGTTTTATCTGGTTATGTTATATTTACTTCTCATTTAATATAATTACTGTGTTGAATATATTATAAGTGTTCATGTTATTTCTTGGGGGTCTTTAACTACCTAGCAGGTAAGCAGAGGCTACCCTGAGGTTAGAATTTTCCTTTCAAACTGCCCTGATGAACACCAGGAAGGAGCAAGGGGGTGGCGGCATAGCCAAATAAATGCATATGGGAAGAAAATAAGGAAGGTACACCTTGTTGAGCCTGAGGCAGCATCGAGATGAACCTAAGCCTGCACATCAGAACCGAGAAGGAGACTGGCATTAAAGAAGGTAACAAGTAGCTCAGGATGCTACTCATATACATAGCTAGATGCAATTATTTCTGTTAAAGTTGCAAATTCAGGCACTCAACTTAGGAAATGCCTGCATTAAGGTTGCCCATGCCACGTTGTCTTGAATTGCACGATCACACGCTAGCTTCTGCCGTGCTCAGGGACTGAGGCAGGTTTTAAATGTGTCTGTACACTTATTGTCCACTGTGCAGCACCATCCACCACTAGCTCACTGCACTGAATACGGCAGCAGCTGCCAAATGGAACCGTATCTCATTGCCTGCCCCCAACTGGATGTGGCCGTATTCCTCTGACCCCAGCCTCTTTCCCACGCAAACTCCACATGAGTGAGACAGGTTGATCTGGTCGGACAATAACAGTGCCTGATCAAGTTATTTAAAGACAGCACCCTAATCCTAATACATACACACAAGTGGCAGAATTCAGGTTGCAGAAGTGACCTTTGCCATTTCCTGACCTTCAGGTGATTCAATCTTAACGTTCACGTCATTTTTTAATGGAGTTTCCTAATGTGATTACATAAGTGAATCAAAAAACAAATTTCATGATGTGCAACTATTTGCAACAGAGCACTAGTTTACAGTCCCTGGCTCTGTACGCGTGAACCCAAGCTCCTGTGTAGCTCTCAAAGAAGGAGTAAGAGGTCTCTCAGAGAGACTTTCATTTCATGTGTTCATGGATCTGTTCCACTTGAATACGTAGGCACATGCATGCAGAGTCAATGGTTTGGTGACCAGCACTTTGTAGTAGTTAGTGTACCAAAAGCCAGTGTTCATGCAACCAGTACCCTAACAAATCCATGTAACTCAGCCAAACCAAACCAATGTTTACCAGGCCAGTGACAGACACGTCTACGACATGGGGACCGTAACTCTACAAATGTCATGTCTCTGGCATGTACTACTGGGGCCTGAGAGCCCTTAAAATATGGAGCAAGAAATGTTTGTTTTTAACAGCAAGTCAGCAATTCCCACTGGCTTTGAACATGAGAGCCTCTAACATGTTTTTCCTCAAACTTTTCCAAAATGTGATCTGTCTGGCAGTGCAAAATGTGCAAAGTACAAGACTGAAAGATTAAAGTTAAAGATATATTTGAAAAAGACTCATGACAATGGAAATGCTGTGCAACCTTGACTACAAACATTGCTTCTTTCTGGAGCATGCTTCCTCTAAACAAACCCTTGCATATTTTCCTGGGGTCTGCAGCCTCTCTACTAAACATCTGGGATGCTGCTGTATGGTAGTACTTCTATCACACTTCAACAGCTCTGATTTACACACTATAAAATCTCCAGTGCAATCCAACAATGCCATTACGAACAAGGCTTATGAGTTGTCACTGACCACTTACAAATCCTTATTAGACCTCACTCACGATACCGTGCACAGGTTTGCTGTGCTGTATTCCTGACAGCTTTGGGGGTCACCGTCACCACCCCCAGCCACCCCCAGACTACTCTGATCCGTTGTGATCTGGCTTGCTCGTGATTGCTCCAGAGCTACCAAAGTGACAGGAAATGCATGTGTTTTGAGAACATGAAGATAACTATCACGAATACAGCCCGGGGTTTAGAAATCAGTAAGGGATCTAGGGAAGCAAAGGCATCTGAGCATCATTTCCCTTCATATTTACATACGGGAAAGTTAAAGAGAGAATTCAACTGTTTTGACACGATCATGAAGGAAATTGGTGGCACATCAGGGATTTGAACCCAGCTCTGCTGATGCTTCACTTTTCCTTGTGCTGAGCTAGCTACCCAAATGTAAGCACTTCTAATCTGGCACAAACTGTAGATCCACACAGTTAGTGAGCAAAGTAGCTTAACTTCCCCAAAGCTGATAGTATCGGAGCAGCTAATCACTATGCTGAGGCTGCCGACAAGCTGCTGTCCTTGTTCTGCCATCTGGCTACTTAACCAGCTCAGAGGGCTTCAGCCCACAGAGCAAAAGATTCTGACCCCCCCGAGACTTCCTCCCTGATGGACAGAATTCTCTACCCCACCACGCTGCAAGAGGCCAGAAGGTCAGCGCTACCCATCCCCACCCATAGGTGGTGAATGAAGGTGCAGGGAGCTCTGTGAGCCGCACTTTAAGCGTAGGAGTCACATGTGGCTCACAAGCCACAGTTGGGCCACCCCTCCCATAAAGCATAAACATTTGGGGCAGGAACCATTCCTCCCCTATGATCACCTAGCGCTGAGCTTGCTGGAGTGTTTCACAAGCCATTTGCTCCATGGCAAATCCTTAGAAAAACAGCTTGGTTTGATTTTATCAACATCCTGAAAAGCTCCACGCATAAATGCCAAGGCTGAATTTCAGTGTGAAGCGAGTTTTCGGTCCTTGTATTTTCACTTGATCATTTTCTCCAACCAATGCCCATGGACTGTGTAGTGACCACAGCTATGTTCATTTCTAATGAGGTGGTTATATTGAATTGACAATCACACACCTGTCCTCACTACCCCTTTTACATGCTGCCCTCTATAATTCTGTAGGTTGAACGGGCAGAAGGACAGCTAGCTCCCTGCAAGATCAGTAAAAATAGCTGAGTACCATAGCCCAGGGCATGCACAAAGCCTGGGCTGCCCAAATTCTCCAAAAATCATACCATCTAGCCAAGCCCAGTCATACAGAAAATCCAGTCTGCATGCATTCCCATTCACCTACACCCCTGCCTCACGGCTGCTATTGAGGGATCTTTCCTTCATCCAATAAAATGCATAGATCCCAAGGCCAGAAGGGACCGCTGTGATCACCTAGCCCAGTCTCCTGTACAACACAAGCCAGAAAACTGCCCCAGAAAAGCCAAAATAATTCCTCAAGCAGATGTAGCCCCTTGACCCTTTGCAACAGAAGGGTTATGCCCCTTGGGCTCCACCAAAGAGCCCTGTGCTGTTGACTTCCTCCACAGCAGGCAGGCAGGGAGGAAGGGACGGAGATGTACACCCAAGCCACCCTCTTCTCTCCAGCAATAGAAGAAAGGGAAACAGTAGCAGCTCCCAGCAGCCAGCAAGAGGCAGAAAGACAGACTGCAAGTATTTCCTGACCCTATGCAGAGCCCCTGTGCTGGGACAGCAGGAGGGCAGCTAGGATAGCCTGTCTCCTACCCTAACCTGAGAAACACCCCATCTGTGCAACCTCAAGGTACACTCCCCACACTGCTCTGCCTCCCTGAGATACAGTCCCCTCTGCCACACGTCTCCCCATGCTGCTCCACCTACATGAGTTACATACACCCCAAAAGACACCTGTCCTGTGCCACCCTGCCTCCCATGAGATACACCTCCCCCAGGCCACCCTGCCACACACCTCTCCGTGCCATCCGGCCTCTCTGAGAGATGCCCCCATGCTGCCTGGCCTCCCCAAGATACATTTCCCTCTGCGCCACCCTGCCACAGCTCAGGTTAATGGGACGCTCCAGCTGGAGTCCCCTCGGTGTGAAAGAGGAGAACGCCTTGTTGGCAACTCCCATGAGGGGCACTCAGTTCTGGTGTCTGCTCCCTGCACAGTCTGTCAGAACCCCATGGGACTGGGCCACCTTTCTTCACAGGGCTGTGAGGGCTCACAAGGGATTTTTTGGGAGGGTGGATTCTTTTTCTTCATTGGTTCCTTTGTATAGAAAGCCCTGTTGGTAGTGGCCAAATATAAAGCAGGTTTTGTCTGTGGGTTTTGCTGTCCTTCAGGGGCCCCAGATTAGAAGCAGTCTGTGGTGGTGTTTTAAAGAAATCCAAATAAAGAAATAAGGATTAGACTGAAGAGGGTTTGACCGAGGGCCTGCCCGGGAGCCTGAGTCTGCAGGTGGAGAGGGACACAACAGCCTAGAAAGAGATTTGGTCTGAAAGTGTTTGAAAGCATATTACAAACCTTTCAACACACTAGGAAACCCAAAGCTAGGCCACCGGCTGGATCATTTGCAAATGGTGTGTGACAATTTTTTGGACATTTAATCTGTGAAATTTTTAGAAGGAACACATTAAGTCTTGCCGTATGAAACTATCCAATCAACTCAGTGCTATTTAGGTCCCTGTACCGAATTCATCTTCATGGTATTAGAGCACCTCTAAGACATTTAGACCACATTTTTCTTGCTAAAAGACACATAGAACACTTCCTGTAGAGTCTGATAACAGAGGATACACACATTGCAGAAGCACAGCCTGGCTGCCCATTCTCCCCTTATTCTTTGCCTGGATTATGCCAGGTTTCTAGGGTTAGCAGATAAACGTAGTGTGCCCTGCTAGGTTTGTAGGGTTAGCAGATGAACCTACTGTGCCCTGTGCCTGCCAGGGCAAGGCAGCAGGACGGAATTCCTGACATCTGCTTCAGTTGAGATTACCTTTCTCAGCAGGCCAGTCCTGCCTTTGCCAGGCTGCTGGCTTTGCTTCAAGGCACATGCAGGCAGCCATTTAGTAGAACCTTTTCAAAAGCACGGGTGACTTGGGAGCACAAGACCCATTTGCAGACGTGACATAGGTCTCTCAGAGCCTGGGACAGACTGGAAGCCGGGGGAGTCAGGCTCCCACTGTCAAGGAGGCACTTTTGAAAATATTCCCCTCAGACCTGCATCCTCTCTGGTCAGAAGGGAAAAGACCATGGGTCCTGTGCTCTTCCCTTCTACTTCCTGCTGAGCCTGAGCAGACCAGCCCACAGACGGGCTACCACTTCTTGCCAAGGCCCAGAGCCAAGCATCCCGGCTGCTCTGTGCTCCCCACAGAGCCCCAGCACCAGCAGCTCTGACACACTGCACTGGCTGGCCTCCCTGACAGTCACGTACTTTCAGCCCTGGGTTGAGCACCCTGTGATGAGGGAATTACTATAGCCCAAAGCACCAGAGACTCCCAGCATGTCATACATCCTTCCTTAGCTCCGACAGTAAATCTTAAACTCTTTGATATGGGCAGAATCTGTGTCCCATCTCCCTGCCTCCTCTGGACGGCACTTGGCTACTTGCAGCTCAGCCAGTCCATGGGGGCTGCAGAGGTCAATGAGATGGGCATGGAGCAGCATAAGGCAGGAATGGAGCCACACAGCCACTGCACTTTCTACTCCACAGAGAAATTCTCTGTGCTGTAGCTCCACTCTACAAGAGCCACCATAGAGAGGTGTGTGCCCCTTATAAACAAACAGCTCTCTGAGGCCTTCAAAAATGCCTTATATTGCTTTTTACATCCCTGTGTGAAAGTAAAAATAATGGGGCAGGTCTTGGTCCAGAGTTGGCAGCTGGCCAAGGCAGCTTCCCAAGCCATCTCCGTTATTGCTGGAAACACACGTTGTGCTCCACACAAAGATTTGCAGCTATGGGAGATGACAGGAGCTATAAAAAGTGCTGACAATTTTCAGTGAAGCAGAATTTGCATACGCTGCCGCTGCTGCTTCTTATGTAAGGGATTTCTGACTAACCACAAATCAGGAAAGCAGACCCTGAAATGTACTTTTAAACAAGCCTCTTGAGACATTGTTCTCACGTAAATATCCCCGACCCCCACCCCATATAAAAACATGCAAATATCAGACACGCTGTTACCTTAAGGGCACACGATTATTCAGTTCTGAGGGTAATATTTCCTAGAAAACAATCAGACAACACAGGTGATAGCTATCTGAGGACATATCACGGCATAGCCCAACAAGCTGAATGTTGCCTTTACACTCTTCAAAGGCTGGGTTGCTGCAGGAGCCACCATGTATGTATGGCATGTATGAGAATGGTCCTGCAGGCTCCTCCTTCTTCTGCCCTGAGCTCGCCACCCTATAGCAGAGCCATGGTGAGGAGGGAACTTCCCAGGATCATTTATACCAACACATACACTGAGACACAGCTCACTGAATTTCTCCACCACTCTTTAACTATTGCAAATCAGACAACATGGGTGCTTGGTGGTGACTGGTGAACTGTAGCAGAGGCTGGTTTTCAGAGTGCAGGACACAATCTGAAACTGGACAGCCCTGAAGACAGCCTGGATATGGGGTGGAGGAAGCAAATGTCAATGTTAGTAACAGATGGAAATGCCTGCTGTGGAGGAGGTGTTGCCATTCACCAAAGAGCTCTTGCATTAGTGATGGTTTGTTATTGTCAATATATACAGCACCGACCAGGGAAAGACACACAAATTCTAACCAAGCCGGAGTCGGTGTGGCATCAAGACTCTATATAACACAGTAATGACCCCAGGGCAAATCAGTGCTGATTTGAGGGCATGGATCAGTCCAATCAAGATGCAAACAAGCTCACACATGGGTATACAGCAGAAGCACCACAGGAGCACCCTAACCCAGGAGGAAAGGCCTCATACTATTACCACTTGTCAGAGAACAGGGGTCTTGAGGTGCGGTTCTGAAACTGGCCGAGACCTCCAGGAGCATGGTAAAGGTCTTGCTCTAGTTTTCAGAGCGCTGGGCAGAGGAACTGGTATCCTTTTCATCACTGCTGCCTCAGGATGCAGATCAACAAAGGCGACAGAAGTACCATTCAGCCTTTCGCTGCATTTTCTTCTACGTAAGGAACAAATGGATGAAGCTAAATCTATGGGCATAGAGAGCCTCTTCCCTCACACACACATCCATGCAGGGCATGGCTAGACCCAACACTCCTTTGCGGTGAGCTGGTATAATCCAGCCTGAGACTCCCCAGTTCCATCAAGCTGAGCGTGCACAAGTACTAGGGGGCGTTCGCTGTCCTGCGGGGCTCTGGGAGGCATTTCTGCATGGCCATTGCCATGAAGCTGTGGCAGGGTCGTAAGGCTGATCAACAACCATGGGGAGAGGTCAGCGCCATGTGAAGCAAAGACCCCAGGACAGCACGGACGCTGAGTGGCCAAGGCAGTGCACCACGGTGTGTGTCAGCGCCACGTTCGGTCTGGCCTCCCAAGAGCCACGGCTGTGCCGCTCAGCATGCTAGCTCATCCTCAGAAAACCCCTGACCAGGGAAGAGCCTGTTTAAATTGCAAACACACTCCAGTGGGTACAACTGGGGTTTAGCAACCTTAACCAGAGCCTTAACCCCAAGGGCCCTCTCTGCCCCAGCATGGGGAAGGGCCAAGCCCCAGGCTGGTGACACTGGCTGAGCCCTACTCAAAGGTTACAGGGCGTAAGTAGAGCCAGCGGCACATGACCAGAGAGCAGGTCTGGGGAAAGCAACAGCTCCCTCCTGAGCTAACCACCCATACAGTCCTTATGGCTCAGACCTGTACAGCACCTAGCACATTTCATGTATGCTCCATCACAGGGACCCACTCCTGATCCCCGAAACCTCCTAGCATCTACAGCCTAGGCTGAGGCTTCTGGACTCCCTTGTCCTCAACCCCTGAATCTCCTGTTCCCTACCCTGCACTCCCCTCAAAACACCCTTTATCCCCCAGTCTCTGAACCCCGTGTCCCCCTGCCCTGCACTCCACCTGAACCCCGCATCCCCAACCCTGAACTCTACCTGAACCCCGCATCCCCTGGCCCTGCACTCCACCTGAACCCCACGTCCCCAGTCCTGCACTCCACCTGAACCCCGCGTCCCCCCACCCTGCACTCCACCTGAACCCCGTGTTCCCAGACCTGCACTCCCCCTGAACCCTGCGTTCCCAGCCCTGCACTCCACCTGAACCCCGCATCCCCCCACCCTGCACTCCCCCTGAACCCCACGTCCCCAGCCCTGCACTCCACCAGAACCCCGCGTTCCCCACCCTGCACTCCCCCTGAACCCCACGTCCCCAGCCCTGCACTCCACCTGAACCCTGAGTCCCCCCACCCTGCACTCCCCCTGAACCCTGAGTCCCCCCACCCTGCACTCCCCCTGAACCCTGCGTCCCCCTGCCCTGCACTCCCCCTGAACCCCGCGTCCCCCTGCCCTGCACTCCCCCCAACACCCTCTCGTCCCCCAGCCCCCGTCCTCCAACCCCTGAGTCCCCTGCACGTCCCCCAGCCTCTGAGGCCCCCAACCCAGCACTCCCTGCCGCACCCCCAGCCCCGTCCCAGCCCCCGCCCGCAGCAGCCGCTCTCCCACCTCCAGCAGCTGCACGTAGCTCGCCGGGAACCAGCCGCGCAGCCCGTCCTCCTTCTGCCCTTCCCACCAGCCGCCGTCGGGCACCTGCAGCAGGGTGAGCAGCTCGCCGGCGGCGAAGCGCAGCCCCTGGCGGTGCCGCTCCCCGGAGAAGGGGTACAGGGTCTGGCAGCGCGAGCCCGACATGCCGCGCCGAGCCGAGTCGCCCGCCGCCGCCAGCCACAGCAGCGAGAGCGAGCGGATCCCAGCCGCCCCCGGCCGGCGCCGCGCCCCCAGTCCAGCCCAGCCCAGCCTAGCCTCGCTCTGCCGGCCGAGCCAGCGCCCCTCGCCCGTCGGGCGTCCGGGCACACCACGGCCCCGCGCCTATGGGACAGAGGGCGTGGGGGGTGTCTCAGGGTGGGGCGACTGTCAATGACTCTGAGTCGGGGGGTCCGGCAGCGGGGGTGGTTGTGACTCCAGGAGGTGTGGAGATGTGTGTGTAAGGATTGGGGTGGCTGTGAGTGAGGTCAGAGGTTGTGGAGATGTGTGTGTAAGGATTGGGGTTTCTGCGATTCCGGGGGGGTGTGGAGATGTGTGTGTAAGGATTGAGGGTGACTGAGTGAGATCAGGGGGTGTGGAGATGTGTGTG
>ML685815.1:8038480-8119960 GCA_007922175.1 Pelusios castaneus
GATTGAGGGTGACTGAGTGAGATCAGGGGGTGTGGAGATGTGTGTGTAAGGACTGGGAGTGGGTGTGACTCCAGGAGGTGTGTGTGTAAGGATTGGGGGTGACTGTGTGAGGTCAGGGTGCGTGGAGATGTGTGTGTAAGGATTGGGGGGTGGCTGTGGCTCCAGGAGGTGTGGAAATGTGTGTGTAAGGATAGAGGTGGCTGTGAGTGAGGTCTGGGTGTGTGAGGAGGGTTCCAGAAGCGGGGGTGACTGTAACACCAGGGTGTGTGTTGGGCTGTGAGTCAGGGTGGGGTTCGTTAGTGAGGTCAGAGGGTGTGTTTAAGGATCAGGGGTGACTGTGAGTGAGTCCAGGGGGTCTCTGGGGTGGGAGTGACAATGATTTCAGCATGAGGGGGGAGGTTCTGATAGTGGGGTTACCGTCTGACTCCACGGTGTGTGTTGGGGTGTATCTGAAGGGTAAGGGTGACTGTGAGTGACTGCAGGGTATATGTATTGGGGCGGGGGGTGACTGTGAGTGACTCCAGGGTGTGTGTATTAGGGTGGGTGGTGTAGTATGTGAAAGGCGGGTTTCTCAGGGGATGGCTGTGGGTGACTCCAGGTGTGCCTCTGTGAAGGAGGTGTCTCAGGTAGGCATGACCATAAGTGTCTCCAGGCTGTGTGGGGTAGTATTTCAGGATTGGCAGTGGCTTGTGAGTGTGTCTCGGGTGTGTGTTAGGAACAGCTCATGGATTCCATGAAAGCAACTGGTATGGATAGGGCACTGGTGGCCGGTGGGTCCTAAGCCAGGGGCTCCAGTCCCGAGTGTCAATCCTAGTACCATAATGCTCCATAAATGGTCCCTGATATGGGTTGGGTGATGGAGACCAGGAGGAGGGATGATCCCAACCTTGATGCTGAGGATCCTTAGGTTTCTGGCGATAAAGGTGGAGCCAGTCCTGAGGG
The DNA here is from genome assembly GCA_007922175.1 of Pelusios castaneus. Classification (NCBI taxonomy): domain Eukaryota; kingdom Metazoa; phylum Chordata; order Testudines; family Pelomedusidae; genus Pelusios; species Pelusios castaneus. Next base: position 8,039,423 of record ML685815.1, read on the forward strand.
AGCTGTGGGCTGACTCATCCGTCACCCAGAACAAGGCAGAAACCGGCACCAATGAGAGGATGAGAGGAGCAGGACCACTGGCACCGAGAATGCTGGCACCAGGAATGGTTTCAACACTGAAGACGACAGCAGTATTAAAACACCTTATGATGCTGAAGTAAGTGACATTGCTGAAAAGGAGGGTAACATCTGCAGTTCTGACTGGAATGATGCTGAGGAATTTCCCAGTTTCCATTGCACGGGGCCAAGCACTAGCCTCCAGGGCCAGATTTACACCTTATGAGCCCCTAGGCACAGCATCTTCCATTCCCCCCCACCCCCACCCCAGCCTATAACCAGTGGTTAAAGTATAATTTGACGGGCCCCGGAACCCTCCTAATCTCCGGGCCCCCTTCCCATATTGTCTGGGCCCCCATCATGCATGTGCGGGCCCCAGCCAAGTAGGCATTTGCAACCACTTCTCAGTACCACCTGCATCAGTGGTCGCTCCATAAAAATATTTAGAATTTTATATGGCATTTATGTCTATAGCAATTATTGTCACAAACTAGCAAACACTGCATAACACAATAAGTATTGTGATTAACAACGGTGGGGCGTAGGACCTGCCAGCAACTAGGGCAGGGTGGAACATGCATTCCACTGGATTTTTCTATTTTTAGGGGCCCCAGAACTCTGGCGCCTCAAATTTGTGGGCCCCGGAACTGCATTCCGGTGCGTTCCCCCTTACTTTAACCCCTGCCTATAACTGACCTTCATGGTTTCCACATGGGGAATAGAGAGCAGCTCCCCACAGAAGGGCTGGGGCATTCAACTCAGCTAACTCTATGCAAGGGGAATATGCTCACCCTTCAGCCCTGGCTTCCAGCCTAGCTAGGGGGTGAGGTATCAGGGGGAAGAGAAGGAGCAGTGTGTTGGGGCCCTGGGAGAGAAAAGTAGGTGCAGGGAGTGTGGTCAGAGTTCCAGCCGTTGTGTGGGGCCCCCAAATTGGCCAGAGTCCTGGGCATGGGCCCCATTGGCCTATGCAGGAATCTGCCATTGTTTAAGTGCCCCAAAAATGGTGGCACCCCTAGACAGAAGCCTACTGTGCCTATTTGGAAATCCAGCCCTTCTAGCCCTTTTCCCACAGATTGTGCAAGGGAACAAGAGGCAGCAGTGCTGACCAGCCTACAGGTTTAGCAGCCCATTCTGCCAGTGGAGCCATAAATGATGCAGCCCCAGCCAAGTCCTGCAGTAAGGGGGGGCTTAGGACCAGGGCTGGCCCAAGGGTTTTTGACACCCTAGGCAAACTATGATTTTGGTGCCCCCTCTCCCACATGATAACATATGTAAAAAATTCGCTTCCATCTAATTTGGTGCCCCTTAAAGCCTGGCGCCCTTGGTGACCACCTAGGTCACCTGTGTAGTTGGGCCGGCCCTGGTTAGGACAGAAGGACAGAGGAAGACTGTAGCCACCATGTATGCCACTGATGCCTTCATCAGTTACTGAACTCAGCAGATGCCCTGGGCCAGAACCAGAATCAACGGTACACGGTCTCTAGCCCCCCTCCTGTGGTACCAGGGGGCAGGTTCAAAGCACCTATGCCATTCTGCATACCAGCATTAAGCTGTGCTGGTCCATGCTCTTCCTGAGAGAGGCAAAAGAAAGTCCACACAAGACTTGGAGCAGACGCAGTTGGTCGTGCGTGACCTTTTCCTTGGTGCACTTGATGGGGAATGACTCCATCTCTTCAGAGCCCCTTGAGTCCTGAACAAGCTACAGGTCAAACACCGCTCCTTGACATGGACCTCATTTAAGCATAGCAAGCACCCTGTGTGAGGATTGTTGTTCGCGATTGTTCCCCTTTGAACCCTGGTGAGGTTATCACAGGGGAATTCCTAATTAAATACAAGTACCACTAAGGGGATAAGTAACTACAGACAAGTAGAAAAAAACCCACGAATGTCATGCGAGAATACACGGTTAAGTCCACAGAGATCCAACTCCAGCCACAGGCAGTAAGAAGGAATTGACACTGAGGCATGGCCACCACCCCTCTAGAGGTACAGCCTGGCAAAATTCTTTGGCTCTGATGTGCTGGGTACACACACATCTAAGTGGAATACATATCAGCATCTGTTTGAAGGACAAGGCATCCTGAGAACTGTCACAGCTCCTTGTCAGCCCCACACTTTCTCCTCCGCTATGTTGAGGCTGACAGAAGGTGGATCAGTCTCATCAAGAGATTAGCCTGTCTGAGGACTGCCTGGGTTTGCTACACAGCCCATTTTCTACAGCCCTTCAGCCCTTTAGCAACAGAGAATCCCTGGGATGCAGAAGTGGGCCAGTCGCAGCTCCTTCTCCTGCACAAGTGTGCTCCACACCCTGGAGAGAGAGAAGCACAGAACTGCTGTAGCCAGCATTGCACCTGTTGGGGGTGCTACCATGCCAAGGGTATGCACCAGCAGGGGTGGTCTGGCAGTCACAGCTGGTGCTCAGAGATGACAAAGGCAGCATGTCACAGAGTCGAACGGGATTGTGTGATGAACTGCCAAGGCACGTAGAACACCACCACTCCTCCTGGGCTTCCTCATAGTCTTCTCGTTAATTATACCCATTAAAAACATTGGGAAATCTCCTTTGTGCCAGCCAGTCACAGAGGGCAAATAATGCCACCCCCCCCCCAAATGTTCAGGATAGGTGGCCATTAACCCCCCAGCAACACTTGTCCAGCTTCTGATTACTGAGTGCCCACCCCTTTCATGCTACCTCAGCACCCACCAACAGCCCCATCATGTGTGGTTAAAGGCCTCCCCGTTCTTCTTGCTTACAGGCAATGGGTAAATGCTCAGCATGTGACCCCTCCTCGCCTTGCCGACATACTGGGAGGAACAGAGAAGTTAGCCATGTTGATGTATGACGGGTTTTCATTGATCTGAGTTATAGTTACTGAAATTAATGGAGCAGTTCACACCTCAGAACTATTCTTTCCAGCTCCGTGTGATCTCAGGCAGCCATTGCTGTATCAGTTACACTTGATTCAAGTTTGGAAGGTTTTCTTTGCAAAGTCAGTCTCTAAGAGCTAGAGAGTGACTTTAAAAAAAAAATAGAAGAAAAGAAAGCTGAGACTCTAGAGGACAACTGAGATTCCTGTCCAGATCCCCCAAACAGCCTTTTATGCCCCATCGTGGGGCACATATGCCACATTTTAGGGAACAGTGGGCTAACTACATCCCTGATCCTTCTCTTAAGCACACAGATACATACTCGCCATCCCCCTAGTAAATCAACCATGCTCAGATACACTCACAAGACATCCTGAACTCTGCCCTCTGTTTGATATTAGTGTCCCTGCAAGATTAAACTTGGGCCTCAGGCCTGATCCTGCCCCACTGCACGCCGGCCCCTCGGGCCTGATCCTGCCCCGCTGCCGCCGCACACCGGCCCCTCGGGCCTGATTCAGCCCCTCTGCTCCCGCCGCCGCATGCCGGTCCCTTGGGCCTGATCCTGCCCCTCTGCCACCACCATCATGGGCAGGCAGCATGGCCAGATCAGGCCTGGGGCCCCTTTCCCGGCTCCTCTGTCCCCCTCCCCCGTGCTCCTTTCCTGGCTCCTCTGTCCCCCTCCCCCGTGCTCCTTTCCCAGCTCCTCTGCCCCTTTCCCAGCCCCACTGCCCTCCGCCTCCTCCTCCTCTCAGTCCTCTTACCTGGCCGGAGGCTCAGAGCTGCAGGGACGTCCGGCAGAGCCACTTCTGGGCCAGGCCACTCCCACCCTGAGCACACTCTGTCTGAGCATGCTCAGGGCGGGAGATTTGAATCTCCCCAGCCTGGCCGCAGCAGGAATCTGCGGGTTTGCTAGGGCCCCTGGGCGGAACGCAGCGTTCCACCTGGGTTTTCTATTTTTAGGGGCCCTGGAACGCTGGCCCCTAAAAATTGGGAGCCCCGGAACTGTTCCCCCTTACTTTAACCTCTGCCTGCTGGGGAAAATAGATCCGGGGCTCAGGCTATTCTACCCGGGGCCAACGCCCTGCCAGCCCGACGGCAACGACACCTCTGGTCCTCTGCAGCCACACTCTGGGACCTCATTCCCCCGATTTCTGTAGGCAAATAAATGAAGACACTTTAGAAGTTACTGAGACAACAGAATTTCCACAGGGGGCTAAAATCTCAGCACGATTTCAAGTGTGCAGTTAGGGGCAATAATGTGCAAAACAGCAGGCAAAGAAACAAAGATTTCCAGGCCCGCGGATTGAGCGGAGTCGTCCCTAGTTCGGGGCTCCTGTGGCACAGCAGACTGCCGCAGTACAGATGAGCCAGTCCACCAGGAGCCCTGTGGGGGGCCAGAGGCAGCCGGGAATGCTTGGTGCTGCCGGGGAGAAGTACATGGTGGTTCCCTTTAGTGTTGGTGGCAGTATGTGGGTCAGTGGAATGGCATGCAGCTACCAGGCAGGGGGCGTGCCTACTGAAGGGTTCATTCATGTCGCTTCTTTGGGCTCATGTCTTGCCTTCCCTGTGCTGGTGTGAGAGATAGAGATGGATGGAGACTGGGCAGAAGGGCCTGTCTGTCTCAGCAGCTTGAGCTCTCTCCGTAGCCAGTTTATAATCCCTTTGATGTGGGCTCCATTGCTTTCGGACATTGCCAATCTTTATTTGAATGTCGGTGGCTTTAGGTCAAATGTTTTACTGAAGTCCAAGTATATTGCCCAGGCACAGCTCCCTCTACCTACCAGTCAACCCTGAAAGCATAACAAAGCAGGAATTAATTTGGCAGATCTCTTTTCCATCAAACTAGGGTGATGCATTAATTATATCACACAGTCAGATTCCAAGGCCAGAAGGGGTTACTTCTTTGTAGTGCAGGCCGAAGGCTGGCCCTGAATTAATGCCTGCTTGAACTAGGGCAGATCTTTGAGAAAAATATCCACTTTTGATTTTAGAATAGCCAGTGATAGAGCATTCACCACAACCTGCAATGAGCTGTCCCAATGCCTAATTACCCTCACAGTTAACAATGTGCTCATTTCCAGCTACCAGCCATTGAATTGTACTAGACTTTCACTGCTAAACTGAGGACACCATTAGTAAATATTTGTTCCTGTGACCAGGGCCTCCTGGGATACCCTCCTGTATGTGCAAAAATCAGGGCAAGCTGCAAAACCGGGAGCCAAACTCCCCACACACTGATGGGTGGTACTTAAACCAGTCTCCCTATCAGTCACAACCAGGCTTCTGGTTCCCCACACTGGGAACAACAAATCTGCCCAAAATAGAAACAGCTCCCTTTATTGCACTCCAGCTCCTCTGGCTCCCACCTAGCCACACGGTCCCTTAAAGAAATAGGTTCTCCTGACCCCACAGGGCCAGCCACATCACACAGAACAATATAGGTTTGGATCTTACCCAAAATACCACACTGGTAGCCAATCCTTTAGTAACTACAACTAAAGGTTTAATATAAGAAGAAAAAAAGCAAAATATGAGAGATGTTAAAGGGTCAAAGTGAATCACATACATACAAATGATTTAAGGTTCATGTAAAGCAGTTTGCAGGTTTGTTCCTCTGGAGTTTGCAGGCTTGTTCCTCTGGTAAACACCCAGCACCCGGGTGGGCCTCAATCCTTTGTCCAGTCTCAGAGGAATAATTCCAGAGATGGGTGTTGGCTGTAGACTGGGGATTTGAGAACAAGATGGAGTCGGGGCTGCTGCCTTTTATCACCTCTGGCCTTCTCCATGCTGTGTGCAGTTCTTTCCAATCAAATGGAGTTGAGTCACATGTTCAAGTCCTAGTGGCTCAACAGGTTTTCTCCCTCGGCCCATTGTACTGGGGAGCTTCCTTAATGGGCCATTAAGGGGACAATGGCTGGGTAGACATTCAGTCTGGGGAATTTCCCCAGACTCACACAAGTTAAAATACAGATATAACCATCATATTCCTAACTTCTAATACGAATACAAATCCTACACATAAACTATATAATCATTCCCAACAAATTACTACCTTTCTGTTGACACCAAACATGGCATAGTTCCTATGGATTATAACAATTATAAAACATTAATACAAAATAATATCATAAATGGTTCCCTAAATCCAGACAGCGTCACAGTTCCCCCTTAAGATACTTTACAAATGGGGATCAAGTCACCCCTGAACTTTCTCTTTATTTTGCTATGTCATTCTTTATTGATCAAAGCCAGTAGCAGCCTTTCCATGATCTTGCCCAGGACTGATGCTGGAGTAACTGACCTAGAATTATCCCAGGTCAGTCCTGTGGCAGGTGCAATATGTCAATGCCAAACTGTAAACTCTATTTGGTATTTTATGTTGAATCCATGTACAACAATAACAATGTGCTTGCCAAGATTGTATAACATTCCAAAGAACATTCCAAGCCGACTGCAAAGGGTGCTTGACCCCTCACTGGGGGATTGGCACAGGGAAGCCCCCAGATCTGCAGTCTGGAACTGTCTATTCAAATGACAGCTGCCCACTGGCCCATTGCCTTGGAACAAGAGTTTTCTCTGCAGGTGGGAGAGGAGGCTGGAATATGCCAGATAAGCACATGGCAAGGAGATGGAGACTCTACTTAAGAGCAGGGTACTGGCTGCTTCCAGCAGGGAGCCAATTACAGCATGTTGGGATATACAAGAGAGAGAGGGCTGGAGGGACTCTGAAAAGCTGATAAACCTAGAACTTGGAGAAGGGGTGTGAGATCATACTAAGGGGAGGAGACATCTCGGGGCTTTGTTACTTTTAGAGATCTGTAACTCTGAAGTGCATTAGGACTAAAGTCACTGTGGGTAAGAAATTCTGAACCCCTACCTCTCCTTGTTTCCGATGACACGGCTCTTGGTCCGCAGCTTCTTGATCTGGGATTCAGCAATGTCGGCCCTTTCCTCAGCCTCCTCCAGCTCGTGCTGGGCTTTATGGCACCGCAACAGGTGGGTGTTGGCCTGCTCCTCCTGCATTGCCAAACAGTGCCATTAGTGACCACATCCTCACCCCTGGTGCATTCATCACCTACACCCGGCCCAGTGCCCTCAGTATTCGCGCCCCCCCACCAGCACTCACATCTCTCCCAGTGCCATCACCACCTGCAACCCACCCGCACTATGCCATACCACATCCAGCCCTGTGATGACTACACTCCACCCCATTCAGCATCAGCAATGTCCTGCCATGCTGTGTTCAGAGCAATCAACATCATGCATCACCCAGCACAGCCCCCATAGCACCCTGCACAGCCTTGTGCTCGACACAGCCCGCCTGCTGTTTACACGCCCCGTGTAGATACGCCTTAAGGCTGGAAGGGGTTAGGAATTTAGGTGGAGATTTCCAAGTCTGCCAGGGGCGTTGGATCCCTGCCTCATTCCATCCATGAAAGGAGTTGGGTGCCCCAAGCCCTAGGCAGCTTTGCAGATCTCTGCCCAACAGACTGGAGAATTCTGCACCCATGGCCTCATCAGCTTGTCTCCTGTAGGCTTTCACTTTCTGCTGCAGTTTGTCCACCAAGTCCTGGAGATGGAGAATGTTGTTCTTGTCCTCTTCATACTGCGAGGAATGCAATAGCAACATGATCAGAGTGGGGATGGGCTTGGAATGCAGCAGAGATGCAATGGGAGTGGATATTCCCAGTGGTATCTGGTAAGTGGCTTCCTTGAGCCTTCGTTCATAACTGCGTACTCCTTTAATGGCCTCTAGGCCCCGCTTCTGCTCACCATCAAGCTCATTTTCCAACTCCTGAACCTAAGCACAGGAAGACGACGAAGAGAGCAAATTGCAAAGGGAAAAACTGCTTGTGTGTAAAGTTCCTTTTCAACCCAGAGCTCTGATGGCCAAGGTGTGGGTAAAAGATGCCTGTTGTGGCTGTGCATGTGCTAGGAGACTTGGTGACTCCAAGTGAATCCTGTGGCCATTGCTCTGGGATATCAGGACCAATGGGGTCTGTCCCAGTCACCGGCCCATATTAGTAGCAGCATGAGTTCTGCAGTGCCATGCCTGCCGGCACCTTGCAGCCAACAGCAGCCTTGGCTCTAATGCAGCCAGGGAAGATGCTGGGGGCAAGGGTTCAGGAGGGCGAGTCAAGCTGTATTTGCCTCTTTCACTCACGGTGCAGCTGACCAGGATACAAATGTACCACTAGAAACAAGATAAAAGCATATGCCCAGGCCCAGCCACTCCCCACACATGCCCCCCCAACCCTCTCAAGGTCCTAGGTACATCCCCATCGGACACCTCCAAAACCCCACACCCACTTGAAGTGGGAGTCACATGAATTCCCACCTCAACTCACAACCCAAGTCTAGTCCTGACCCCCAAACCCTCAAACTTAGCCAAGCCCTGATAGCTAAACCCAGCTCTCCCAAACCACACTAAACTCCAAATCTCACCCCTGCCCTGACCCCCAAATCCCCCAAGCCAGCCCAGCATTGATGCCTGAACCCAGCCATACTCTGGCTTCTAGTTTCTGGATTTGCTTCTTGCCACCCTTCAGTGCCAGCTGCTCTGCCTCATCCAGATGAAGCTGCAGGTCCTTCACCGTCTGGCCCAGGTTCTTCTTCATCCTCTCTAGGTGGGCACTGGTGTCCTGCTCCTGCTTCAGCAACTCCGCCATCATGGCCACCTGGCTAGCTGCACAAACATACTATGAATGAGCATCATCTCTGTGCTGCTGACATACCATTGGGAACTCTGTCTACATTCGTGCTCTCTTCCCAGGGTCCAGCTCCTCACAGAAACCACTGCACCAGAGAGGATAAAACCTCAGCCAATGAATCTGGCCACACCTAGGGGGACCAGCAGCCATGGGAGTTCTGCTCATCAATGGGACAAGCATAGCAGAGGCAGTAGCAGCTTCCCAAATGCTACCTCACCAGCATCTGGAGAAGGGAATTGAGCCACCTGACTCCTGCAGGCCATGGCCTCTCTGTTGAGAATGCCTGAAAGGCTGCCGGTTAGCACTCATTGTGCAGCTGATTGATGTGATGAGCCACCTGTCTGCTGCGAAGTGCAATTAAGTAAAACAAGAGTGGGGGCCAGAACTAACCCTGGATTCAAACAGCCTTGAGCACCATGGTGGTTCTGATCAGGGTTCAAGGCTGCAATTCATAGCTTCTGCAATCCGCCCCACAAAAATCATCTAGCTGTGAGGTCCTGGCCACAGTCAGCTCTGAGGCCACATGAGCAGCATCTCACCAAAGAATGTGGTGGGACAAAACTTGGGACAACACAAGCAGTCGCCTGCATTTGTGGTAATGGTGTGCAGGTCTGTTTCATTGATTCCTGTGTGTCTAGTCTGGGCGAAAGATGAGTGGGGGGTGCAGGAGAAGGGAGAGGGAGCAGGATGGCAGAGGTGAGGTTGGCACCCTGATTCCTCAAGACCAGAGAGCTGCTCATTGTGGCCCAGAGACAGCAGGCTGGAGCTCTGGGATGTAGCTCCAGGGCTTGGACAGCGAGAGCCATTTGGGCACCCATACTGGCAGAGCACCCTGCAGTATGTGGCGAGGTTAGCCATCACCTTTGGTTCCAGGATTCCTCCTGCGGGAGACCTGGAAGGGAGCTAGTTAGCACTGGGCTCTCCCCTAAATCGCTCCTCAATCTCTGGTCCTCCTATACAGGTAGGACCAATGCTGTCATTGCCCCCCCTAGCCCTCCCCTCATCCCCTGCTTCCTAGCACACAGAAGCGAAAGTGGGCTACGAGCCCCAGAACTCACCTAGGTAATTGCTCTCTTGGCTTTCGCCTCTGCATTTCTTGCCTCCTGGATGGTATCAACTATTTCACTCTGCAACTGAGAAATGTCTGCTTCCAGCTTCTTCTTGGTGTTGATGAGACTAGTGTTCTGCCAGCACAAAGGGAGACAAGTCATCCCACCCACACTTCATGACAACCCCACCTGCCTATTGAGAAGGGTAGGAGCAAGTACCTGGGAGTGCAGAAGCTGCAGTCGCTCACTGGCATCCGTCAGCTCCTGCTCAGACACTTTCCGGGCTCGCTCGCTCTGCTCCAGAGCTGCTCGCATCTCCGCCAGCTCAGTCATCATCAAGTTATTTCAACGTTCCGCCACAGCCAGCTGCTCCTTCAGGTCATCGTTCCCCCTCAGAGCATCATCCAGCTGGAGTTGGGAATCCTTTATGGTGAAACACAGTGTGACTCAGAGCTAATTAAGATAAGGTCCTCGGTAAAGTAGAAAAACACTTTCCAGTGGTGTCTGCCTTGAGCTGCCCCTGTCCATTCCAAAAGTGCTTCTGTGTCTCTGCAGGCTGGTGGTTGGCACGGCCCAGCTGGGTCTCCATTACATTCAGATCTCCCTCCATCTTCTTCTTCAGCCTCAGAGCTTCATTTCTGCTCCTGATCTCAGCATTCAGGGTGCTCTGCATGGACTCCACTACCTGCTGGTGATTCCTCTTCAGCAGCTCGAGTTCCTCATTCTTCTCGGCAATCTTCCGGTCAATATCCAATTTCACTTGGTCCAGCTCCAGTTGGACACACAGGATCTTTCCCTCTTCATGTTCCAAAGAACCCTTGTGGGGTTAAGAAAACATTGCTTGTCTCAGTCAGTGAAGTCCTCCGAAGGAGCTGCCAATCAATCTCTGGTGGCAGCGTAGATTCACAGACACAAACTGGTTTGCCAGACATTGGAACAGTCTCCAAGGAAGTCATGGAAGCCTGGTTCCTTGGGACATTTGGAACTGGACTGGACACAGCCTTGAAGAATGAAATGTTATTCCCAAACCAAGTACTTCACTAAGCCTGAGCTGAGAGTGGTAAAACTCCACCCAAGAACCGCCCCAGCATTCTGAAGCCAGGGCACGCAGAGGTAAGATTTAAAAGTATGAAATACACTACTAAGGCAGCCAGGCTCCCAGCATGAAGAAGGCAGCCGCTTATCTCCCCTCCTGGGTCTCTTCCACACCTGCATATAGTTAGTGTCAAACCTCTATGGCCGTCTAATGGCAGGAGACGCGGTGAGCTCACAAGCTGTCTCTCCCCTCGTCCTTTCTGCCTCCCGTGGAAGGTCTGGCCAGAGACACTCCCATCCTCCTCCCAAGAGTGAGAGCTGAGGCAATGGCGTAGTGAGAGTCTCCTGTGCCCAGGGGCTGAGCCTGCATTCACACACACACCCACAGGCCTCTCGCACCCTCCCCTCCCCTCACTTACCTACTGCGCAGCACCCGCCCCTCCAGCTCCAGCTTCAGCTGGGTCCCCCTACCGGGTGGGGCAGCCTCAACCCCCAGCTAGGGGTAGTGGAGGGGAGGGGAAGCTCCTTCTAGTCACCTACAGCTCTCCACCCCCCAACTCCCTCTGCTCCAGTGCTCCATCCAACTGTCCCCTCAGCCTCCTGCACCCTAGCACATACCCCTGCACATTGTGCCCCCACCCAGGCCAGTGCCCAGGAGCCTGGCCCTCCTGCTCCGCCTCTTTGTACATCACTGAGTTAAAGACTGAGCATGTCTGAACACCACACATGGCCCAGTACTGATGTGTGTGTCAGGCCATTCACAGCTCCAGGGATGCTCATTAAAACACACAGCTCTCTACATTCTCTAACATCTGGAAAGCCTTTGCACACTGAAGCAAGTGTGAATCACAAGTCAGTCCTCAGAGAGGGCGTAAGACAAGGCCAGAGAATATGGAAATGGCTGAAAGGCTAAACGATTTTTCCCCCTCACTTTTCACCAGAAAGTTTCGTAGTGATTGGACATCTAACATAGTGAACGCCAGTGAAATAGAGGCACCACACTTTCAGAAAGTCATGGACAAACTGGAGAGGGTCCAGAAGAGGGTAACAAAAGTGATAAAAGGTTTAGAGGAAAAGTTAAACTGGGCGTGTTTGGTCTTGACAAAAGGAAACTGAAGGGGGACCTGAATTGATAACAGTTTTCACATATTTTAAGGACTGTTCTAAAGTGAAGGTGATCAAGTGTCTGACAAAGTGGGATTTTCTCCCACGAAACCTCATGCAATAAATACATTTGTTAGTCTTTAAAAGTGCCAGAGGACTCCTTGTTCAATTATTCTCTGTGTCCACAAAGATAGGACAAGCTGTAATTAGTTTAATCTGCAGCAAGGAGAACTGTTTATGCTCTTTTGTCCCGGAGAGGTTCTCACACAGCACCCATCATGCTGGGATAGGAGAGGGGAGGGACATGTCACCACCAGGTTCTTGCATTTCTAATTTTTCTGAATTACAGAAATGGTTCTCCGGGATACTTGCCTCTGCTTCTTCTAAGGCTGCTTGCAGTTCTGACTTTTCCTTCTCAATTTGTTTCATTGGTTTTTCCAGTTCATGATTCATTTTGCCAGCTTCAGCGATCTGCTCAGTGAGGTCAGAAATCTCCTCTGCAACACAGAAAATGCACAGTCTGCATGAGTTTTTCAGATACCACAGTGCCAGAAACCCAGAGAAGAGATTGCACATAGGCTATATCTACACTGTGAGGATGTGATTTCCAGCATGCAGAGACATACTAGTGCTAATTCTCATCAAGCTGGCATGCTAAAAGAGGCGTATCCTGAGGTGTCATGGGCAGCAGCCCCCAAGTACGTACCTGTACAGGGTCTAGGTGGGTTTGTACCTGAGGCAAGCAGCAAGGTGCAGCCAATAGGGCAGGGGTAGGCAACCCCCGGCATGCGAGCCAATAGTGGCACACAAGCCCATTCGGAGCGCACTCGGCTTCCCCTGTGGCACCACAGAAATTGCCACTCCCGCCACCAAAAGACACTAAGTGGCTTCTTTCAGGGGCGGCTGCAGTGCAGAGGTCCCTGCCATGTCCATGCCCCCAGGATACCATGTAAAGAAGCCGCCCAGAGCGGCTGCTCTCTGTGGTGTGCCGCCGCCAAAAGGAGTGACTCCAGGTAACTTCTTTCCATGGTGTGCCTGGGGATAGGTGGCTTCTTTCCATGAATGGGCTGTCAGCACCAGCTGAGGGTCGAGGAGGAGGGGCCGGCACAGGGGTTGAGAAAGGTTGCCGGCCCCTGCAATAGGGTGATGCCCCTATTTTTAGCATACTAGTTATATGAGAACTACTGAGAGTGTCTCTCTGTGATTTGGGACTCGCATCCCCTGCTCTAGCGTAGAGACAGCCTTACATGCATGTGTTTTCAGAGGGTGGTTCAGCAGTAGCTGGCAAGACATGAGAGCCTGAATGTTTGTCATCAGATCAACAGCAAGACACCTCCAACAGTGGTCTGCCTTCCTACTGAATTCAATCTCCAATACCCAAGGAAAGGGCATGTGAGATATGGAGGGGCCATAAACAAAAGGTTTGGCTTTAGGCTTATTTATTTAATGCTGGCATTGATATTAACTTGATATCTTTTCCTGATGAGATTTCCAGTTTGGTTGATAAAGGTAAAAGGGTTGATGTAATGCACTTAGACTTCTAAGGCATTTGACTTGCTATCACACAACATTTTGACTGAAAATCCAGAACAACATAAAATTAATATGGCGCACACTGAATGGATTAAAAACTGGCTAATGGATAGGTCTCAAAATGGGAAATTATCATCAAGCAGGTATGTTTCCAATGGGTTCCTCAGGGACGTTTGCTTTTGGTTCTATGCTGCTTCACATTTTTATTAATTTCCAAAGGGGTAGCCATGTTAGTCTATTGTAGAAAGACAACAGAGTCCTGTGGCACTTTTAAAGACTAACAGATTTATTTATCGCATGAGCACTGATAAAGTTTGCAGATGACACAGTAATTGGGAGAGTGGTAAATAATGAAGATCAGTTTTTGACTCAGAGCGAACTGAATACCTTGATAAATTAAATGAAAGTAAATAATATGCATTTTATTACAGCTCCATGTAAACATATGCATCTAGGAACAAAAGATGTGGGCCATATTTATTGGATGGTAGACTCTGTCCTGGGATGCAATGATTCTGAAAAATATTTGAGTATCATGTGGCTAATCAGTTGAACATGAACTCCCACTTTTGTGGCCAAAAGACCTAATGTGATCCTGGGATGCATAAACAGGGGAATCTCATGTTGGAGTAGAGTGGTTATTTTATCTCTGTATTTGGCATTAATGCGATGACTGCTTGAATCCTGTGTTCAGTTCTGGTGCCTACAGTTCAAGAAGGATGTTGATAAACTGGAGAGTTCAGAGAAGAGTAATGAGAATAATTAAAGGATTAGAAAACATGCCTTATAACAACAGATTTAGCTCTTTGAGGCTATTTATTTTAACAAAGAAAAGATTAAGGGGTAACTTGATTACCTATGTGAGGAACAACTATTTAATAATAGGGTCTTCAGTCTAGCACAGCAAGGCATAATATGATCCAGTGGTTGGAAGATGAAGCTAGACAAATTCAGACTGTAAATAAGGTGTACATTCTTAATGGTAAGAGTAATTAACCATTGCAACAATTTACCAAGAGGAAGGGTGGATTCTCTATCTCTGACAATTGTTAAATCAAGATTGGCTGTTTTGCTAAAAAGATCTGCTCTTGGAATCATTTGAGGGAAGGTCTGACCTAGCTGTTATACAGGAGGTCAGACCAGTGTTTTTCATATTAATCAAGTCCCGTTTCAGCCATTTCATTATTTTGCCCCAAACCAGTGTCAGGCTGACAGGGCTATAACTTCTGGCCTTGGAATTTATGAACTAAATTGGCAGAAGTTGCCAACTTTAACAATAGGAAAAATAATGCCAAAAGAGGAAGAGGTCAGTGATATTGGCAGGAAATATCCAAATGAGATTCAGAGCAGGTCTATACTTACAGAGGCAAATTTGCTGTTGTCAATCAATCTTTCCAGATTGATTGAGCAGGTCAGTGGAGACCTGCTCAATAGATAGGGAAGTTGACTGGATAAGACTGTCCCCTGAGAAAGCATAGGACTGTGTCAACTGGAGGCCATTTCCTATCGACTCGGTGCACTGAAGATAGCATGCTGAGTAGGTGTTAGGCAGTTGAAAGGAGATACCTAAGTCATTTTAAGTAACTTGCTGTAGCAAAGGACCCTGGCCTTCCTCTGAGCTTGGGCCTGAGGACAGGCCTGAATGTCCCCCTGGCCAGACAGTAACACTGCAGGTCTTCAGCCCCAGAAGCGGAGGGGTGGGGCCCAGGTAGGAAGGGGAGGTATAAAAGCTCAACCAGGCAGCTCAGTAGGGCCTCAGCAGCCGCGGAGGCAGGATGTGCCGCCTCTGAGGCCACAGACTGGGCCAGGCCGGACGGCCATGGGCCTCTCGGGCTGGACAGCAATACGGTCCACCCAGTCTACTGGGCCCCAGTGGCTGGGAGGGGATTCCCAAGACTGGAGCCTGGAGAAGGCCTTCCTGGCTCCCCCGTGAACCAAGCCCGGAGCCCCTCTTCCTGGAGGAACCCGAGGAACCGCTGATCACCTGCGACCTTGAGGAACTCCCCTTAGCCGAGGACCCCGAAGCCCGCGAGGAACAGCCACCCGTCACCGGGCCCTATGACCTGGAGGAGCTGCCCTCCGCCGAAGAACTGGAGGAATTGCCAGAACCAACCCCCAATGGACACAGAGGGCCACTCCAGGAATCCCTGAGCCATTTACCCCGCCGACAGGGAAGAAACTCTGCAGCTCCAGGTACCCGGGTCCGGGAAGGGAGGAAGTGGCCCAGGGGTGGCTAGCCGCCACACAGCCAGTGGCCGAGCCAGCTGGTGCCAGCGTGTTTCGGTTGGAGCCCCGCTGGCTCCAGTGGTGACCAATCTGCCACTGGACAGGGCCCTGGGCTGGGACGCAGTGGAGTCGGGTGGGCTTGCGTCCCCCTCCCTCACCCTTTGTCGATCTCAACCACCCGGAATGCTCAAACCCTACTAACCCTGCTGAAGGCAATTGACTCTGCCTGCCCCGCCCCGCCTGGGGGTCACGGGCAATTGACTCTGTGCCTGCCCCGCCCCGCCTGGGGGTCACGGGCAATTGACTCTGTGCCTGCCCCGCCCCGCCTGGGGGTCACGGGCAATTGACTCTGTGCCTGCCCTGCCCCGCCTGGGGGCCTGTCACCGCTAACTCCCCTGGGACACCTAAAAGGGGGCGCCCTCCCTGCCCACCAAGGGAGCGGACTGTTACACTTGCATCTCTCCCTTTGCCTACTGCCTGAAACCATGGTACGTGTAGACCAGGGCTCCGTCCAGAAAGCTGAGTATGTCTGCACTGCCAGCCCAGGCAGAGGGACTCGCATTAGCTCGAACAGAGCTAACATGCTAAAAATAGCAGTGTGGCCATTGGGCCATCAGTGGCAGCTCAGGGCCTAGTGCACTTGGTGTCAAGAGACTAACTTGAGCCACCGCTGGCTCCACAATGCCCACCCAGTTCATTCTGGTGCTCTAGCTCAAGCAAAGCTACCAGGAGTCTGTCTGCCCGGCTGGGAGACATGCACCCGCAGCAGTGTGGACATTCCAAACCACAGCTCTGCAGTGGGAGGAGATACGTGGCCAAGGCAGGGACAGCAGCGGCATGTTAGAGAGCGGGTAATGGGATGCGGCAGTAAAGAAGGCCAATGACCCCTTTGGGCTGTGTAAGCAGAGTGCTCAAGTTACAGGACAGGGAGACAGCAATCCTTGCTTTTGTGCCGCTAATTCACTGCCTCCAGCCCAGGGCATCTGCTGTAGCCAGTTCTTTGAGCCTTATTGAAAAATGTAAGTGAGAAACTGGAGAGAGGTCAGAGAAAAGCAAGGACCTGTGTGTCTCACAGCCCCATCTCTAGGGACAACCTGAAATAGTTGCTATGAGTTCCTCCTGTTCAGCGCCAATAGAGGGAGCTGTGCACCTCCTTGGGCGTCTTCAACTAACTGACTTGCCAAGTTCCAGTCCACCACCCCAGGGAATGCATAGGCGTCTGCAAGTAACAGCTTAAACGACACCCTTCTGAACCTCTCTCACTGGGGAGGGTGAGAAGGAATGATTCTTGCGTGACATCCAGGGCCCAGCTCAATTTGCAGGCCTGGCACTTGGAGAAAACATCTGCCCACTGGCTACAGAAATCACTGAGGATGAGAACCCCTAAAGCTCATCTGGGCAGAGCCACTTTTCAGAGCATAGATGTGCTTGGGCCTTTATAACACCCCCAAAAAGGTGCTCCAAAAGCATAGAGATGGGGCCACTATGCACACAGCTCAGGGAGGGTTTCTGGAAATGGGGAAATAGGGCAGGCCAGGGCTCTTACCTGGAGATCCTTCCCCATCATTTGAGTATGTGCTCTCAGCCCAGGGGAGAGCCCACTGCTGGGAAGGAGGTGAGAGAAGATGCCTGATGGGCATGGGGAGGGTTTCAGCAGTGAAGGGGAAAGATGGGACCCAATGAACTAACTCACAAGTATCTAAGAGGGCCAGTGGAGCAGTGCTATGAGCCTTCCCATCCATGGGGCAGTCCTGAAGCACCAGGATGAAGTGGGGCAGCAGAAGGCCAATGCATGAATCACAGGTAGATGTATGGGGCCCAGGAGTATGGCGGTGGGGGAGGGAGTCAGGGGTCAGCTGAAGGCAAGTGGAAGAGAGAAAAGGAGGAGGGGAGGGAGGAGAGAGTTTTCTAGTGCTGGTGGGGTCAGGAAGCAGTTACATGTGTCTGCAGAATGTAGGTGTCACACTGGTGGTACTCACTTCTCTGTGTCAGCAAGGCCCGACATACTACAGCTAACACCTTGTTGTCAATCTGTATGTAAAAGACACCATGTGAACTTGTGACACAGCGGCCATTACTATTAATGCATGGGGTGTGTACAGCTGTTCCGTGCAGAATTATAAATATGTTCTTAAAAGCATGTTTGGCAGACTGGGTTTACGTCACCCCATCCTAGACAAAAGAGTTTGGTTCCACTTGCTTGAATGTGTCTCCATTGCAAATTGAGCAAGGAGAAACAACGTTTACATTTACATGCAAGGTCAACAAAGCCATCAGGCAAACCAGAATGGACGGTGGCCACTTAACACTCTCAACACAGGGGATAGAGGCTGCAGCTCCCAGAAACCTTCCTGCCTCCTGAAGCAAAGTCATTCAACTTTGGAAGGTCTAAGCAAGGACAGAAAGCCATCTTGGCGTGCATTCCTGGGCAGAGTAGGCAGAGCTGTGGGAACTTGAGGCAGGTTCCAGAAGCCCAGGCACTAGACTTACGTTGCAGGTTCTTGTTCTCCCGTTTGACTGTCTCAGACTAGTCAAGCACCTTCTCATAAGTATTCTTCATCCTGAAGATCTCGGTGCTCAGGGAGCGGGATTCCTTCTGGGCAGCCTCCATCTCAGGCTGCCTCTCCTGGTATTTCTGCTTCCATTCTGCCAGGAATGAGAGTCAGCCTGTGGTGGAAGAACATGGGGCTCTGTGACACCTGTGTAGCACATGGGACATAACGGGGCTGCAGATGCAGCTCGTTCCACAGTCCTGTGGATGTCCCATTTGGTCTGCCCTGTCTCCAAGGCTATGTCTACACTGGCAAGTTAATTCGAACTAAGGAAGCTTAATTCGAACCAACTTAAGCCATGGCTACACTAGGCTTTCATTAGTTCGAACTAATAAATTTGAATATGCTATTCGAACTAAGGGTTAATTCGAACTAGTTAGTTCGAATTAATGAATGTGGCCATGTGGCTGAGCCATGAATGGCACTTGCTTAGTTCAAAATAAATTTTGCTAGTTCGAATTAGGTTAATTTGAACTAACTAAAATTAGTTTGAATTAGTTAGTTCGAATTATCTAATTCGAATTAACTTTAGTAAGTGTAGACATAGCCCAAGAGCTTGTTCATTGTGACTCTCTGGCATCTGGTTTCATGCTTTCTCCATCCAGCCCCACCAACTTCCATCAGTCTCGGGGCTTCACCCAGTAGAGGGGAACCTCACTGTTGCTACAACCTTTCATTTGTGTTTCACTGCAACACTGTCCCCACTCCAGATCTGAGGCATGGCACCCTAGGCCTGCTCATCAGTGTTTTCAGTTCTGGCAAGAAAGGTTTAAAAAAACTGGGCCTTGAGAGACGAAGACACAATGGAGGTGGTTGTTTCTGCTCAGTGATAGCCAGACCTGAAAACTGATGAGCAGGCCTAGGCTGCTGCGCTTTAGATCTGGAGTGGGGACAGTGTTGCAGTGAAAGACAAATGAAAGGTTATAGCAACAGTGAGGTTCCCCTCTACTGGGTGAAGCCCTGAGACTGAAGTCGCCATGGAAAGCTCAGAACTGGCCATCACAGCTGGAGGAAGAGGTGAAAGCAATGCTAGCTGTGACAGTCATTCAAACCATCCCCCCACGGGTGGGAGGTGAGCTCATCTGACTGCATCAATGGACTTGGGACTCAAATGACCTCAGGCAACATAGCATGCATGGGATGCAGTGGAGGGAAAAGAGAATGGTGTTACAGGGACATTCGTCTATTGGACTTTCATGCTGCCAGATGGGAAACTGAGGCAAACAACTTCTGCCCAAGGTGCTGTAAGGAAGGTGTTTATATTTATCATTTGTACAATTTTTAGTTGTTGTTGCAGTGTTTTCCCAAATTCATGCTGAGTTCCCTCTACTCCTAAGAAAATTCTCTCTTATGTACATACTGCTTGCATGGCGTGTCATGGCGCCTGGTATGGCGGTTAGTTTACCTCCATTTCTGGGCAGGGCCTCCAGTTGGTTTTGTTTTGTAATGTTAAGAGAGACCCTGGGATATTTGGCCCAGCCGACACCTCCTGGCAGAAGGATCGGAATAGCTAGCAGCAGAGAAGAGCAGTGCTGCTTATTGACAGGAGTGTGTCTGAGGCTGCCATGGCCTTCCATCTCTCTGGCTATGTCTATACTTGTAAAGTTAAGTTGACCTTGTTAAGTCGACTTAACAGTAGACATAGCCATCCACACTGGCTTTAACCAATTTAATAAGGTCAATTTAGCGCTATTCCCCTTCCACACTGGCTTTAACTCAATAAGGTCAACTTAGCGCTATTCCCCCTCCACACTGGCTTTAACTCAACTTAATAAGGTCAACTTAGCGCTATTCCCCTTCCACACTGGCTTTAACTCAACTTAATAAGGTCAATTTAGCACTATTCCCCGTACATTACTGGCTTGAAGTCGACTTAAGAAGTCAACTTAAGTTTTAAGTCGACCATCAGAGGTGGTGTTATTAAGTCAACTTAAGGAAGCGCTTACATCGACTTAATAAAAGCCCAATGTGGACGTGGCTTTGAGTAGGTCGACTTAAGCGTCCTTAAGTCGACCTAAGTTGCCAGTGTAGACGCACTCTCTGTGTTGTGGCAGAAATTTGTCCACTGTGGAGGGCAGCCTTAAAGCAGTTAATTCTCTAGGTCCAGAAACCTTTGGTGTGCCATGGGGTGAGTGCCTGCCTCTATTCTATTCTATTCTATTCTATTCTATTCTATTCTCCATCTATAAAATGGGATAATGATACTGAGGGATTGCCACTATACACAACTTTGAGACCTGATGAAAAGCACTGGTCAAACATGGGGTGGTATTATTATTATTATTATTATTATTATTATTCAGTTCTGCCTGTGTTCTTATACCACATTCATCACCATGCTATTGGAATGCTTTCCAGCTGTGCATTGAGCGACATGACTCACATCTGTCACACACTTGTTCTCTCATCCTCTCC
Source organism: Pelusios castaneus (assembly GCA_007922175.1). Lineage (NCBI taxonomy): Eukaryota > Metazoa > Chordata > Testudines > Pelomedusidae > Pelusios > Pelusios castaneus. The sequence continues at coordinate 8,059,973 of ML685815.1, forward strand.
TCAAAGGAAAAGCGAAGGTCTGTTTGGGATTTTAGGCACTACAGAACTATACTGTTGCTATACGTTTCTATTTAAGAAATGCACCTTATACTTTGAGCAAAAGGTGGGGAGGATTGGGACAGTCCTTAGTTCCTGGAGAAGTTCGTTCCACAGTCTGGTAGGACCCCTGAGAAAACTCTGTCTCCTCACTGTACTGTATTTGCTCAGATCTGCTGTACTTGAACAGGACTGTCTTTGTCAATTACAGTATGTCCATGGCTGCCATGCTTTCCTCACTATGAGCACATGCCTGCACTATCACCAAGAGTGCTTACCTGTTGCTGCACCCGCATAGTTAGAGAACAGGAAGCACAGCGGTTTCAGTGAGGATTTCTGGTACAGCCCTACCACAGTTTCATTGAGGGGGTCCTTGTTCTTCTCGAGCCAGCCTGAGATGTTGTAGTCCACAGTGCCAGCATAGTGCACCAGAGCAAAGTGGGCCTCAGCCTTTCCTCTGGCTGGCTTGGGCTTCTGGAAGTTATTGGACTTGCCAAGGTGCTGGTCATAGAGCTTGTTCTTGAAAGAAGTGTCGGATGCCTTGGGGAACATGCACTCCTCTTCCAGGATGGAGAAAATACCCATTGGCTGAAAAGAGGGGAAGGGGGGAGGGAGGGAGTGAGCGAGAGGACAAACTGTCCTCCTGGGTGTGATCATGTGACCATCCTGGTCAGGATCAGAATATGATATCGTTTCAGTGGCTCTAACGATGCTACTAATGGTGGTTGGAGTAACTGGACTGTGATCTCCGTCCTTGTACTTTTACGTGTAAAGTCAGTGATGTACTCTATAGCTAACAACTAATTTTCCTTCCCCATGACTTCCTTTTATTGTCATCTCATTCCGAGAAAAATGAAAGGCAGGGAACAACGTGTCTGGAAGGTTTCAGTACATGCTGAGCGGGGAGATGTCGCAGTGTCACTATATAGTGGTTGCCATTATACATGTAGGGTGTGCCTTCTGCTTCCCTAGTGTTAGTGCGGTAATTAGAGCATCTCCTGTACTTGAGTTAATTACTTAGAAACAACAAGTCTGAAGACTTTAATGATAAACACCAAACATGCTCGGTCAGATTCACTCCTGGTCTTGCTGGGGAGTGAACATTGTAATAATCCCACATTGCAGAACAACCCCATACCAAGTATGATGTTTTCAAAAGGATTTGGAATTGTTCTAATATTTAAAAGACTGAATATTTTTTCCACATGGAGACTATTTTGGCAGCGTTTCTTCACTGATTTTGCCCAAATTCCCTCCCATCAAGCATGTGACGTTTCAGCCCAAAATGGGAATATTCAGAGATCTCCAACTGTTCAGGAGAGCTGCAGCCAGCATTGCTCGGGGAAATAACAACAGGGTCCCATCACTTAGGATGGAACTCTCATCCAAGCTGCTCAAGGGAGCAATGGCATAAAGCAGCATGGAGCCACTGACTGTGCTGGAGATAGTGATTTACACCTCCCAGAGTGTATTATAGAAAGAAATCTCTTGGCGTGAATTTTGCACATAATCCAGACTCATTCTTTGTTTTAAATTTAATTAAAAGGCCTAATATCCTGTCTAAAGCCTTGTCTACCCTAGCAGCAGTATGTAGGGTATGTGTAGTTACCAGTCATAGTCATGTGTAGCTACATGCAGCAGTGAACGGCTCTGGAAGGGGGGAAAGGCTCTGGCAGTGGGAGGCAGTGGGGCTATGTCTACACTGACAAATTAGTTCAAATTAAGGAAGCTTAATTCGAACTAATTTAAGCCTTGGCCACACTAGGCTTTCATTAGTTCGAATTAAGGGTTTCCTTAAATCGAACTAATAAATTTGATTATACCTTTCGAACTAACGCTTAATTCGAGCTAGTTAGTTTGAATTAAGTCAATGTGGCCATGTTAGTTCGAACTAACTGCTTAGTTCGAACTAACCGGCACATTGAACTTAATGCAACTGAACTAAAATTCCAGTGGGGCCATGCTAGTCCGAATTAAGTTAATTTGAACTAAGTAAAATTAGTTCGAATTAGTTAGTTTGAATTAACTAATTCAAACTAGCTTTGGTAAGTGTAGACATAGCCTAGGACATTACACTGCTAAAAATATCAGTGTAGATAGAGGAGACAGAGCTTGGGCAAGTAGAGAGCTGTGTAGGGATGTACCCAAAGGGTAAAGGAAACAGCTACGTTTCAGATGTGCACCTAACAGTAATACCTGAACACAGGGCCACCTGGAGGGAGCAGGTGAGAGGGGTAGTCTGCCCAGGGCCACCTGTTTGAGATGGCCCCCAAACAGAGTCATGGTGTGACATGGTGCGCCAGGACACATCATCGCATACTGACATTTGACCCTGTGGCCCCTCTCTCCTGGTGGAGGGGCTGCTGAGCCAAGTCTGAATGGTGCTGTGACCCTGTACACCAAGTCACAACGCCTAGAGTGGGGAGCTGAGCCCATTCCCACAGGACAGGAGCTGAGCTGCTGCTGCTGGTGCAGTTCAGTGCAGGATCCTTCCCTCCCACAGCATCCTCTTTGTGGTAATTTTTTGGAACGATGTGGGGGAGTGGGCCTCAATTTCAGATTTTGCTCTCGGCCCTTAAAAACCTCAGGGCAGTCCTGCATAGGGTCTCAGACATATAAGTAAGAGATATACCAGCTTACCAAAGAGAAGAGGAAGAGAGGACTAGATCAGTCTGTAAGTATCTACATGGAGAACAAATATTTAATAATGGGCTCTTCAGTCTAGCAGAGAAAGATCTAACAGGATCCAGTGACTGGAAGTTGAAGTTAGACAGATTCAGACAGGAAATTAGGTGCAAATTTTTAATGGTGAGAGTCAATAGCCATTGAAATAATTTACTAAGGATTGAAGTGCATTCTCCATCACTGACCAGCTTAAAGTCAAGATTTGATGTTTTCCTGAAAGCTTTGCTCTAGGAGTTATTCGGGGAAAGTTCTTGGAGGAGATGGCCAAATTAGATGATCACATTGATCCCTTCTGGCCTTGGAATCTATAAACCATATTTTTCACCCTTCCTTCAGAGCCCCCTTTTAAAAGGAAAATAAATCCTAGTCATTGTCTTATTTTCTCCCAAAAATTTTATTCCTAAATTTCAAAATGCATGGAGTTTAAAAAAAAAAAAAAAGTAGAAAAAGGAGGCAAATTCAGACTGCTGGTAAGTGTTCCAGAGCACCATTCCTAAAAGTGAAAGTGATAGATATAAGCACTGAAAGTCAATGGACGGCAGAGTCTTAAGGGACACGTTTTCAAATAAATTGAGGCCCCTAGAGGTGCAGAGAGCACATTGAGGCATTCTCAATGTCATCTAGGCATCAAATTCCCCCTGAAATCATCCGCTTGTACAGGGATGGGGGTGATTTTACACCTGTCTCCCTCTATGGATACTAGAGTCCAAGCTGACCCAAAATGACTAGAAGAAAATGTATCTTTCCTTTCTCAGAAGTCACTTCAATTTACCTTCTCTATGAGCTCAGTGCAGGCAGCCAGGTCCATCCCAAAGTCAATGAACTCCCATTCGATTCCTTCCTTCTTGTACTCCTCCTGCTCCAGCACAAACATGTGATAGTTAAAAAAACTGTTGCAGTTTCTCATTGGTGAAGTTGATGCACAGCTGCTCCAGGCTGTTGAACTGAACATTCACAACAGAAGGCAGTGCTGTTTAATTGGGAAAACCGGGACATGTCATTAATAGGCAAACACTGCTAGAACTCACATCGAAGACCTCAAAGCCAGCCATGTGCAGGCCACCAATGAAATGCTGCCTGAGCTGCTTGGTATCCAGCTGCTGGTTGATATGTGCGACCATCCACAGGAACGTCTTCTCGTAGACCGACTTGGCTAACGCCCCCACCGAGTTGTGCACCTGCCAGAGACACGCCATAGCAAGAGTCAGATCTGAACCAGCCTCAAAAGTTTACACAACTTCGCAGTGGTGCCATACCTGCTGGACATTTTGTCCTTTGGTCATATATTCATTCCCAACTTTCACCCTGGGATAGCACAAGGCCTTCAGTAAGTTGGCCAAGTTCAGCCCCATCAGTTAACCCACCTTGTCAGCCACTGGCACAGAGGAGGTAACGCGGTGTTAGACAGAGACCACAAAAGATTTCTTGGGCCCTCTAGTCTAATAGAGGCTCCCCACTTTGGGCCAAACTCAGCTCCTGCAGATGTCCATAGGAGTTTTGTCACAGACTTCAGTGGAAAGCAGGTCATGCCCTATGTTATTAACACAAACATATATTACACCGAGCAATGGTTCAGGTTACAGAGGGCACTTAGAGCCATAACGCATGCAGATCAGAAATTAAATGAAAAATCTCCAGCACTCATTGCCACTTTCACAGTACCTATAACACTTGTGATATCATACTATCCAGCGCTCCATGTGACCTTCACTTCCATCACCAACAGATACTGAAAATCAATACATACCCCAATTCCATCCAACCCATTGTAGTGCAAAGCCTTAGCTCACACTGTCATGTATCAAGAATCAGGCACTCTGACTGCCACACTGGCTGCTTCTCTGTGGTGCTTGTCCACCTTAACACTGCTGAAGCCATCATTCAGTTTCCATCTCTGCACTGCACCATGAGCTGTGTTAGCCGGTGCTGCCATTATGATTTGGAGTTCCCGTTTCCACTTCTCCCCAAGCCTAGACAGCACTCCATAACCTTCACAGCCCTCCACAACCCTTGCGTAGCCCTAGCCATTTTGCTGGCCTGGGTGGTCAATGCAACTGGTCAGCAAAACAAAAATGGGCTGGTCAATCAGAGGTTGGAGAAAAGAAAAGAGAGGAAGATGCCCCCTGGAAACTATCACTGAAAGGTGATCATTCTGCTCACCTGCTGCCCTGCCACAGCCCTTATGGATTCAAAGGGTACGTCTACACTTGTAAATTAAGTCGACTTAATTTACTCTGCATCTACACTACAATTTCCTTAAGTCGACTTAAGCTGCTGCTTAAGTCGACTTAAGCAAATTTTAAGTCAACTTTATAAAACCTAGTTTAAAGTCGACTTTACTTGCTAAGTCGACTTTATTAACTCGACTTAGCCAGTATAGAAGCAGATTAGCCCTAAGTCGACTTTAAGTTGACTTAAAGGGCTCCCCCACTGACCTCCCTGCCAGGGTGGCTGGCACAGCCAGAGCCTGGCGTGCCCACCCACAGGGCAGGACACAGCCCTGCCCACCCCGCTCCTATGCCCTGCCCCTGTCTCTGTCCTGCTCAGCCCCCATTGTACCCTGGTACAAAGGGGCAAATGCTGAGCCCCCTGGCACTTTGAAAGGGGTGCCCCCCCTCTCACCATGGACCACTCCCAGGTCCACCTAACCCCTACAAGTCGACTTAGGCATCCAGTGTGTACGCTCTAAGTCGATTTGGCAAGGTCTACTTTAAGTCGACCTAATTTTATAGTGGGACATGGTAAGTCGACTTGGCAAAATCAACTTATTTGGCCAAGTGTAGACATAGCCAAAGATTCCAAGGCCAGAAGGGATCATTACGTTCATCATCTCACCTTCTGTGTAACGCAGGCCAGAGATTGGCCAGGAATTAATTCCTGTTTGAACTAGAGCAGCTCTTTTAAAAGAAACATCCCATCTTGATTTTAAAATGACCAGTGATGGATAATCCACCAGGATCCTTGGTAAGTTGTTCCAAGAGTTAATTAAGCTCACTGCTGTATCCTGAACCTTTTTTCCTGAATGAATTTCTCCAGTTTCAACTTCCAGCCTTTAGATCATGTTAAATTTCTCTACTTGATTGAAGAGTCTGTTATCAAGCATTTGTTCTCTGTGTAGGTACTTACAGGCTGTGATCAAGTCACCCCTTAACCTTCTCTTTGTTAAGTAGATTGAGTTCCTTAAGTCTATCATTATAAGAGATATTTCTAATCTTTCCCGTGGCTTGTCTCTGAAACATCTCTAATTTATCAACATCCCTTCTCAAGGAGCACCAGAACTGGGCATAGTATGCCAGCAGCGATTACATGAGTGTCAAACAGAGAGGTAAAATAACCTCTCTGCTCCTTCCTACCTCCCTTCTCCTGCTCCATACCCCCTGGAGGATCCTGCCATGGCTGGTGATGTGGCCCCTTGGCTCCTGCTCGCCCTCCCCCACAGTGAGGTCAGGAGGTGGTAACACACCAGATATGGGGAAGCCTGCATGCAGCAGTTCCCTTAAGAATGCTTCTGTAAATGAAATCCTCCAGGTAAGTGCAGCTCAGGTGCTGTTCCAGTGCCTGCGGCGACCACGGGGAAGGTATCGAACCGCCATGCTCACTGGGGTGCACTAGAATCCTGAGCCAGAATGTCTAGTGCCATGAACAAAGAAAGGCGACTGCATTGACTCCTGGAGAGAATACTGCAGAGATGGGACACATGCACAGCTCCCCACTGGGAGCCCTCACCCAAAGCTCTCTCACAGGGTGTTAAATTGTGCAATACTGTTCAGCCACTAGGTGATGTTCCATGTAACATACCTTAGTTAAGCTCACAACAGCCCTGGCAATGCATAAAAGAGAAGAAATCTTTAGTGTACCTCTCTGGGAAGGAAGCTCTGTAGCCAGTCATAACAGGCTTAAGAGTCTACTAGTGGCAGTCCTGCAACCTACTGTGCACAAAGTGTACGTGACATGGTGTCAGAAGTAAACTAGTGGCAAAAGAACAAAAGCAGAAGGAAAACAGCAACAAAGTTCGCAGAGACGAGAAAAATAAAAGCTACAACTGCAGAATCTCACATCCTATGCTTCTCTTCAATGCCTCAGAGAATTTCAGTTTTGACAAACCTTCACAATTGACAGAATGAAGCAGTATTTTGCAGTGTTATAAAACTACATAAAGAACTTGGAGATATTCAGGTATCATCTTGATTTTATGTTACCAGGAAGCAAGCAATGCCAATCTTTAAACCTTTTATCTTTACTGAAAAGAGTCGCCAAAACAATTATGAAAGAGTTTAATCTGTTTGATGCATACTTTACACCTGAGAGAAATGTGGTTTATGAAAGAGCAAGTTTTTAGCAGAAAACTCAAGACCTAAGCTAAACTGTTGATTATTTTATAGAACTTTCAATGTGTTGGCTAAAAACTGTGATATTAGGATGGCAAAGCATGACAACAGCAGAGACAGGTATCTTGGCAAACAAATATTTGGCTGTCTTCACACACTTGTGACCCAAATATTCACTTATCATTGCAACATAGATAGAAAAATGTGGCTGATGACCTATTTTCTGTATTCTTCAAGGGCCCATTGGCACGTGAACTTCTACAAGACTTTGTCTGTGTCTGTACTAATAGGTATCACTTCGCAATCAGCTGCATCTGAAGTCAGCACCATCTTCGCTGTGTACGTGCCAAGGCCATGAAGACTGTGCTACCCACACACTCTCAGCAGAAATCATAATGGTGAACAAGATTATGATGTTGACTAGAAGTATCACTATTACTTTTCAATGACACCTGTACAAATTTTTTAGATTAGATTGTTGTTGTGGTGCTTGAAGGTCAAAGAAATCCAATGTTACATCTTGGAATTATAGAGTCATTGAATTAATAAAGAAAAATGCAAATATTTCAAAAGTGGTCATTCTAACATGTTGATGGTATAGTTATTTATCCCCATTTCTCCAGCACCTTCACTACTTCACGGCTCCACATCATACCTCTTTTCAAAGTAGGCCTAATAAGTTTTCAAATGATGTGTGACACATTTCTATGCAGAGAGGGTACATTAAGTTAAGCAAATAGGCGGTGTCTGTTGCTCACTTACATTGCTGGGACGAAAGCTTTGTGTTCAGAGAGTATGTGATCAAAGGACCACAGACCAATGACCTTCTCAGCTGCAGTGTGGCAGTGATAGGCCTACTGAGAAAGGTGGAAGAATTCAGTGGAGAATTTGGTGATATTGAACTTTTGAAACGAGATCCCCAACAAATAACCTTAAGAGACAATGCTAAACTATACAGTGTATAAACACCTTTACCACACTTTGGAAGACACTAACTGCAGATGCATGTGAATTCAGAGGTCACTGTTATCTGGTCATGATGGACTATTTTTCCAGGTTGTGATGAAGCAGGAATTTTCTGTGTCTTACATGAGCCACACTGTCCTTTATATTGTATATGACTCCCCAAGCTGTGGGGGGAAGGAGGGAAGCTGTTGGTTTGCTTTAAGAGCAGGCTAGGAGACAATGTCTGTGTGCCTAAGACAGAATAGGACATGAAAAAGAACTGCCCAAGGCTTAACCTGATGTCAGTGGCATATCTGAGATCACAGGGAAGCCAATCCCCAGGACAATGAAACGTAGCAACCAGCGATGCAGAGGGATATGGACGTTTCCACCTCGCAGCAGGAAAGTTGAGCAAAGATCTCAAATCAAGACCTAAGGACTGGAAGGTGTGAGGTGGGGGATCAGTATTGGTTTCTGGAGGAAGCTGGGAGCTCTTTCATCTGGGAACTGACTAAGGGAGTCAGACAGAGACAGAGCCTGGACATGGGATTCACGACAGCTTGGCTGGGCTCTAGGCTCACCAGAATTGACTCTGCTTCCTCCTTCATTTCTCTGTGCTAACCTAAGGACTTTCAGATTCCACAGCCAAGTGACTAATAAATGGTGACCTTGTGTTGCAAAGGCTGCCTGTATCCCTATAATATTCATTGCGAGCACTGCACTGAAGGGGACAGGACAAGCCTCCCACAGGAGGATGGCTGGCCTAGATTCACTGCCAGGGAGCCATGGTGATAGGGATCGCTGGGGTTGGTGGACCAGTCTTGGAGTCCACCACGGCATGCTGCTGTGGACTGTGTGGGTCCTTGAGGCCTAGGGCACTAAAGGGATCAAGTCTCAAGGAAGAGGTTGCATGCTAGCACACAGAGCAGATCCTGTGACTCCCTGACATAGATATATAGATATAATGTACTTAAAACAACATGTTGCTGTGGTATTGAGAAACCAAAGTGCACTTTTGCTTAGTTTGGTATTTCAGAACAACTAGTGATGGACGATGGACCACAATTGACTGCAACAGAGTTTGTCATTCTGAAGGAAATATGGTTTTGATCCTATTATTAGCAGCCCACATTATCCACATGCAAATGGAGAGGCTGGGAGAGCCATTCAAACAGCCAAGAAAATCCTCCAGCAGGAAGATCTGTTCCTTGCTCTTCTACATTACAGATCAACACCCACGGCAGCTACTGGATCTAGTCCAGCACAACTCTTGATGAGAAGACAACCCAGAATGACCAGTTCAACTTTGGGAAAAAAAAGGATTTCCGACGTGGCCAGACATGAAGTGTAGCCAAATTGGATGAAAAGGCAGAAAGAGCTTACAAATACTTTTAAAGAGACATCACCCGGTTAGGGAACTTCCAAGTGTAGAATCTTGTGACTGTCTTCGTGGCAGATTGGATGGAGAAAGGATGAACAACTCTACCTGTCATAAAGGAAAAAGAATTCAAGCACCCAAACTGTAGTGTATTGAGTTGCCTTAGTAATAGATGGTGGATTGCCATAGTAATAAATGTAGTTAAAACCAATCTGGCTGGTTCTCAGTCTTGTTACTTCTGCCTGAATAAAGCCACACATTTTGGGCTTCTTGTGGTGTATCTTGTCTAACATCTTTTCTGATATAAGGACCACCCTATACAACACAGACCATATGTGATCAACACTGGAGAGTTCGACAGAAAGCATCGACACGTACCGTTTGTTCCTCAGAACGACTAATCAAAGCAAATTCTACAGATGGCAGACGCAGAAGAGGGCAGATTTCAAATTAACCAGAGACTGTTGTTGCACTTCATAACAACTTGGGCATCTGGCTTGTCATGTGTTTGGGTTTTGTATTTAGGAAATAAGTACAATTCAGAGACTGATCCATGCTGAACTTTAAAGATATAGAGACAGCATACATTTGTAAATGGTAGGAATGTATAAAATTTTAGAGGGAGCTGTAACAGAATGTTGAACTGTATTATAATGTTCAGCCACTGGGAGGACCCCTGTATAACCTATCTTATTTCATTGTTTGTCCTGCTGTAGCCATGTTGGCCTCAGGATATTAGAGAAACTGTGTGAGTTCCAATCTTTTATTGAATCATCTTCTGCAGGTGAAAGAGACAAGCTTTTGAGCTACACAGAACTCTTCTTCAGAACCACATAAGCTTGAAAACTTGTCTCTTTCACCAACAGAAGTGGTCCATTAGAAAGATATCACATCACCCACCTTGTCTCTCTTATACCTTTTTAGGCCTAGTCTACACTGCGGGGCTAAGTCAACGGGAGATACACAATCTGTGTGCCACAGAATGCATATCTCCTGTCAACTTAATTACTCTTACTTACCGCACTGTCTTTACTCGGCTGCGTCGACCAGCAATGCTCTCCTGTCGACACAGCATTACTCCACTTGGAGGGGTGGAATTACTGAGTTGATGGGAGAACACTTCTGAGATTGATTGAGCAGGTCTACACTGGCCGCTAAATCAATTCTGCTGCATTGATCCATGGGGCGACCAAGGCAATTAGGTGGAACACAAGTATTATAGTGACCATATCTTTGGTGCCTCTATCTGGAAAGGAAGCTCTGTCACCAGTCCATATCTTCGACAAGAGCCTGACCTGCTAGCACCAGCCCTGCTGTATAAGTTCACATAACAAGTCCTAACCCCATTGACAGCCCTGGAACATGACTTTCACCCTCTGTCCATAGAACAGGATAGCAGGGACAGCAGCAAGATGCTTCTCACACATGCATCAACCACATCCTGGAGAAGCCTCTGCTAGGGGAGAGAGAAGGCACTGCACATGGTTGGGGACATTAGCTGTCCAAGGTGGGAGGTAACATTGCCCTGAACATATCCCTGGAGCATGTCAATGCAGGCACTGCTCTACCTGACAGCTTTACCTTCCGTGCCATCTGGCTCCGCCTGCTCCGCTCTCTTCTTCTTCTTGAGCTTCAGCTTTCCATACTACATGACTGCCCCAGTCAGCTTGTAGATTCCCACCTTCTCCTCCAGGTTGAAGCCCAGGATGTCAATAGCACTCAGTGTGGAGGAACCAGAACACTCAAAACAGCACAAGAGTTTCATGACAGCTGCACTGTAAACCTGCTGGGGGAGGGCTTTGACAGGAAAACAGGCCTTGACCTCGGTTGGGTTCTCTGGACACAATCACCCTCAGCATCTTGCTTGGCTGATCTCCTGGCCTGTGGCAATTCAAAAAAACATATCTGGTTTAATTCCAATTCTCCTTCCTGGCAGGAAATAGTAGGCATTGCTGTCAACCAGGAGTAAGGGGTAAGATTTGCTTTAAGGATGTAACTTTCTGATTGCAATGATCACTAGCAGCCACTCTGGGGAGACAGAGACCAAGGCTGGGCTTCTTCACTGCTTAGTGTTCCCAGCTAATAATTGAAATAGCAGTAAGGCAGCAATGTTTAATGGTGAGCTGGCAGCACTACCTCTCTAGACCACCTCATGGATCAGGGATCCAACATCCCTCCCCTTCCTGTGTCCCTGGGAGGTGCAGCAACACTGTCCTCTGCACTGTGAATGGGGCAGCCGCTAATTGAGATTGTGAGCTCAATGGTACTGGGACAGTCTGTTCTATTTGTACAGCATCTTGCGCAAGGGTGTCCTGGTCTGGGACAGGGCTCTGATGTGCTATGGTAGTACAGATACTGAAGAGTAATAACTGGCCGAGCAGGAAGGGAATGGAGCCGTACCTGTGTTCTGCTACTGCTGAGTTACTGCCTTTCAGACCACGTAGCTCCATCCCATTCAGTTTACAGAAAACCTCTCTTAGGTTCCTGTGTGATTGAGTGGCAGAGGACAGGGGTGGCACCATTTCCTAGCACCTAGCAGCCCCTGCTGCTTTGGCCAGCTCTTACTTTTCCAGTCCATCATTCTCATGCTCTATATAAAATGCCTGTTAGTCAAACTGCTCCCTCGACGCAGGGTCCCCACTGAGTTGGGAATGCAAACTAAGGACTTGTCGAGCTGCAGAAAGAACAGGGGTGTCTTTAGCCCTGTGAGCGGTGAGGATGTGGGATACCAGGATTTGAATCCTAACTCCAGAGCAGGGACTTTAGCTCAGCTTTCCCTTCTGGGAGCTCCCGCCCCTACAATTTGTTGCTATTCTGCTCTCAATCTCACCTGCTGAAGGGATTCCACTTTCATTGCGCTAGAGTGAGGGAGCATGAGTCTATCGCCCGGTGACTGGGGCATTCCCCAGGAGGTAGGCGGAGATGTGGGTTCAGGCCCAGATCAGATCTCCCTGGAAGTTAGGAGACATGTGGATCTTGATGTGAGAATTGCAGCTTGGGCCAACATGTCATGTGACCAGGGAGGCTTGCAAACAAGAAATTTGTAATGGATCCTGAGTGCTGGGCCTTGGACAAAAGTCTGGTGTGCAAGATCAGTTTTTGGATAAAAATGGAGGCCAAGCAAGTCCTGAGTAACAATGTGCCCAGGCTGTAAAGGATGGGCAGTGGCTCAATGGCACACCAGTGTAGTTTACAGGGGACAAAGCCCAGGCAGTCCAGCACAGGAACCAGCAGAAGGGTTGGACTGGCAAAGGGGCAGAACAAAAGATTCATGTGCTAGTGGGCCAAATTCATCCCTCATGTGACTGTGATGCTCACTGGATCTCTGTGAGGGATGGATCTGACCCTGAGCAATGTAGAACAATTTGCATTCCCTTGTCACTGCCTGTCCATGCATGAGCTGATTTGAGCCTCAAAAGCAAAAGGGAAGCTCTGAGGCGGCCCTAATAGGAGTTTTCAATATTAGGAAAGGTTTGATGGTCCCGGGAGGCTTAAGTTGCCATATCTCCTCTCCCCACCCCACACACACACACTGCCAAAGAAGTACTCAGATATAGGGGACAGGTTATTTAAATGGGGCACCAGCAGGAGAGGGGGCAGCTGGGGAGAAGTAGATTTAAAAGATCCTGTCCCTTAGTGTCCTCCCTTGTTACTGGGCCGAATGCTGGCGCCCCTGTTAGGTTTCTCCAGCCTGGATTATGCTGGAGACATCTAACTGGATGAGCACGAGGGTCCCTTCTGGCCTGAACGTCTATGAATCGAAGCACTTAGTGATCTCAGTGGAACGCCTTGTGTGGGCGTGGGCAGGATCATGCCCCAAACAGGAGCCACCTTAGGGCCTAAGTCTGTGAGGTGCTGAGTGCCTTCTGCCCCAGTTAAATGCAAGGGGAGTTCTGGGTGCTCAGCACCTGTGAAGGGCACACGTGTTCAAAGGCATGCCTATGGTTTTTAGTACCTGGAGCAGACTTGGAAGGGACAGGGAGGTGGGATCAATGGCCAGAAGTTCCTAATATGCCCAACATTCCCCTGCTATAAATATGATTCATGTTTTGTATTATCAAAGCACCGGGGTGCCTCAGCCATGGCCCAGAAGCCCACTGTGCCAGGTGCTTTACGGGCACAGAGTGGAGAAATGCTCTCTGCCCCAAGAAGCTGATACTCACATCAGTAGCCAGCAGCTCCTCGCTGTCATCAATACTGGTCTCCCTGACTCACGTAGTGGAAGTCATAGGGGTTGGTGAAAATGAGTAGCAGGTCTGTAAACAAATCAGGCATCATTAATGCCATAGTGACAGGACCAGAATGGTTATGGACATAATGACGTGCAGCAAAACACAGCATGGCCAGCACCTACCAATTAGCTCCGGCTTCTTATTGGACATTATCTGGTAAAAAATATGATAGCTTCTTTCACTGGCCAACTGAAATGTGACTCAGGATTTCTCCAAGAGATCTAATGGAGCAAAGAGTTGGACAGAGTTATTGTTGAAAATTCATAATCCTCACTGTTCAAATAGTGCCCGGCTGCCACTCATAAGTTTCAGTATCTGCTGACGCCAGCTTCCTGGTGGTCCCAAAGTGGATCCCGATGAATTTGCCCTGTTGAATTGTACAAACTCAAATCAACATGGGAGCAGCTGCAGCTCTCCATATATTTCATGTGGGACATGCTCTTTGCCTGTATTCCCAACAACCGAAATGAACTCACAAAGCGCGAGGAGTTGTCATTCCTCACTGTCTTGGCATAACTGAAGGCCTCCAGGAGAGGGTTGGCCTGGATGATTTGATCCTCCAGAGTTCCCTAGGCGCAGCACAGAGACTTCCCATTAACCCTGGCAGCTGTGTAATATGGAACTGCACAAAGAAAAAGTTACAAACGAAGCATTTGCAGATGCTCCTTAAGTCAACTTAAATTGCCAGTGTAGACGTAGCCCTTGAGAGCATTCACGTCCAAAATGAAAGGGAGCCTGGAAGACAAGAATCAATCCAGCCATGACCAAAGGGCAAGGTTGCAAGTGCATTTGGCTTGTAGAGAGAGAGAGACCTCTGACAGTAGAAATGCAGCCCAAAGGCTGCGTCTACATTAGTAAATTAGGTTGACTTAAGCAGGCTTAAGTCGACTTAATTTGCTCTGCGTCCACAGTGGAGTTTCCTTAAGTCGACTTAAGCTGCTCCTTAAGTCAACTTAAGGAAAACTTAAGTCGACTTAATAGGACCTAGATTTAACTCGACTTAAGGCTTAAGTCAACTTCGTAAGCCAGTGTGGATGCCCTAAGTCGACTTACAAAGTAAGTCGACTTAGGGCAGGGGAAAAAGGGAGCCCCTGCTCCCTTCTCCCCAGGAAGCTGCTAGCAGCTCATCCTGGCTCCCTTCTCCACAGGACCTGAGCAGTCCCGGGGAGAAGGGATCGTGGGACTCCCTTCTGGCCAGGACCCCTGTGGCTCCTTTCTGTCCGGGACCACTCTCCAGCTGATAGGGAAACCCGGCAGTTTCCCTATCAGCTGGAGGGCCGTGCCAGCCATTGCCGGCACTCCAGCTGATAGGAATCCCCGGGGGTTCCCTATCAGCTGGAGGGCCGTGCCGGCAACCGGGGGATCCCTATCAGCTGGAGCGCGGTTCCGGGCAGAAAGGAGCCCCATGCTCCCTTCTGTCCAGGACTGCTCCAGGGCTTCCTGTCTCAGCGAGAGCCCCGCTAGCCTGGGGAGCTGAGGCTTCTAAGGAGCCTTGCCTCCCCCTAGACCTAACCAGTTGACTTAGAGAGTCTAATGTAGACTCTCTAAGTCGACTTAGTAAGGCCAGCTTTAAGTCGACTTAAGAGTTCTGTGTGCACTCTCTAAATCGACTTAATAAGGTCAACTTAAAGTCGACCTAAATTTCTAAGTGTAGACATAGCCTAAAGTGAGGCACTAGGAGGACGGAAATGAGGCAGCTCAGATGGAATTTGAGGAGCAAATACCACAAAGATATAAAATCAGAGTTGCTGTTCTTCATCAGAAGCAGGAAGGCTGTGAGAGCAGCTGTGGGTAGCTGGCCCACCTGGGGGCTATTAAAGAGGACAAAGATGTTGCAGAGAAGCTAAATAATTTCTCTGCATCAGCCTTCACCACAAATACCAGGGAGATACCTGCTTTTTTTGGTGATGTTCTCTCTGGGATTGAGGTTTCAGAAGAAGACATGCTGGAACAAACTGATAAATTAAAGATCATGAAGTTATCAGGATTGGATGGCTAGAGCTGGAAGGACTGTAACAACAAAGGACCTGAGCTGCAAGCAAATGATTTGGAGTTTCATTAACATCAGCTGTTTTGCTGGAATGTAGCAAATGTTGTTGCTAGAATTAGAGGCAATCAGCGACCCCCTTGGAATTTCAGAGCAGGAAATCAAACAAGGAGTCTGGTGGCACTTTTAAAGACCAACACATTTATTAATCGCATGAGCTTTCGTGGGAGAAAATCCCACTTCATCAGACACTTGAAGGATCTGACAAAGTGGGATTTTCTCCCACGAAAGCTCATGCGATAAATAAATTTGTTAGTCTTTAAAAGTGCCACCGGACTCCTTGTTTGTTTTGCTGAACTGAACTAACATCGCTACCCCTTTGGTACAGAGCAGGAAATGTTCTTGTATCAGTCAAGCAAAGCCTTTGTCAAAATCCCTCACAAGATGCTGTTAGGGAAACTCAGGGCCAAATGGTGGCCATGACTCCCTGAGGGTACAGGGTGCCAGCTACCACACTGCAAGGAGCAGCATGCGGGAGAAGGGCAGCCTCCTCAGGACCCCTGTCCCAGGCAGTACACTGCAGGGAGGATTCTTCGCCAGGCAGAGTCACAGGCTGCTTCTTGGGGCAGCAAAGCAGTATGTGGCAAAGGATGGGCTGCCCCTGGAGACAGGAGATAAACAAGAAGGGACATGATCAAGACCCCTAAATAAAGATCAGTGGAAAAGGGCATATAGATGGAACAGAAAAGCTACAAGGTAGACGATGTTATTTTGCCAGGTAATGTGGTATCGTTTAGAAGGAGTCGGTATTCGATTCCATCTAACAGGAAGATTTCAGACCAGAGCAGGTCATTGCATAATCTGAGAGGCTCCAACTTCTCCTTTATATCCAAGCCATGTTGCCCATCCCCCAGCTTTCTCTATGCTGAGTTGAGATCAACACCTGCATCGAGGGCAGCTGGTGAAAGCTGAGCCCAGGAGGGCCTGAAATGATGCTGGTGGGGAATGGGACATGCTTGTGAGGAACTTGCAGCCCCTGAAACAGCCTGACAATCCAAGGAATCTGACTTTGGCTTGTTAAGAAGCTGGATCTGTGGAGTCCCCTGGGACTCTACCCCATCTTTGGATACTCAAGGAGCCAACCCCCCCTTTGATCTGTGCCCCGTTCTTTCTGACCATGGCGATCCACTCCTGGTACCATCCAGGTTGGGTTAATGCAGTTCTCTTTATTGCCTAATGGAGCCCTGTGCTCCTGAGGAAGCTACAGCTGGTTTGGAAAGCAGCAGCAAAGGTCACTGGGAACTTGCCAGCCCGAGACACTGCTCTCTCCTTGGCTGCTCACTGAACAGAATCCAGTTCAGGGTCACTGTCATGACTTGAAAACCCTTGGCCCAAGCTACTTGTGATGCCAATTGGGGTGAGATGGGGGGTGTAAATACCTGTTCAAAGTTCCATCAGCTGCAGAGGTGGTGGGGTGTGTGGCCTGAGCACTTTTGCACAGGGTGCCACATTAAATCTGTACAGCTGCTGCTGGAACAGTTGTGGAAATTTAACCCAGCTACGCCTGTCTCTCAACAGAGGGGAAGCCGGGCCAAACAGTGTTGTGACCTGGCATGTGGGGACTCTGTTCTTGTATGGCAGATTGTGGGGCATCCACTGAGAACTCGACCCCTGGTGGTACTGGCTCTTGCGCTGTGTGGGGAAGAGGGGAGACATCCCAGCCAAGGAAGACTTGGGTCTCTGCAAGGTGGTATACAGGGATAAGCAGGGACTGGAACAGCATCCCTTCCAGGTGCAGGAATCAGAAATTGCCTCCCTCTTCCCCTTCCCAAGTATCTGACTATCCCAGAGATAGTCTTGTTTCCTTCTGTTGGAATATGGACATTGTTGACTAACAGAGGGAGCCATGGAAGACAGAGACTTCTCAAGAGCCAGACCAAACCAGTGGAGCTCCCTGCCAGGTGAAATAGGAATGATCACTATCTTCAGCACATTCAGAGCTAAACGCAGCCACTACAAAGACACTGACACACCCAACTCTTTTCTTTTCCCTGTCCAGGCATGTGTGGAGTCAAAGCACTGGAAGGGACAGATCTATCTGCATTTTGCCAGGCTGCTGGTCTTTCTTCTTCTCTCCAGTAACTGCAATTGTTGCAAAGTACTGGATGACACGTTTGGTGTTCACTGTCTTCCCAGCACCAGATTCTCTGCTGTTGGGGAAAAAAGTATTGAGTTGCAAAGCAAATTAAATCTATTCTTCCTAACCTGTCATCTGAATCACAGACACTGTAATAAAATTCCAAAGGGGTAGCCGTGTTAGTCTATTGTAGAAAGACAACAGAGTCCTGTGGCACTTTTAAAGACTAACAGATTTATTTATCGCATGAGCTTTCGTGGGAGAAAATCCCACTTCGTCAGACGCTTTGAAGATAGGATGATTTTTCTCGCATTACAACTAGTGATTTGACCTCCCCCTCCTCTATGTGCTGTTCCCCAGTGTTTGAATCCTAACATCTATTTTGATTTGCTGTTACAGCCTGACCTGATGCTATGTCATACACTCCCCTGCATTTAATTTCCTCCCACTCTGTAACTTTCCTATCTTCAAAGTGTCTGACGAAGTGGGATTTTCTCCCACGAAAGCTCATGCGATAAATAAATCTGTTAGTCTTTAAAAGTGCCACAGGGCTCTGTTATCAGACACTGTAATATACTCACGTGATCAGAATTGACTGGTTATCACGGTCTGAAAATAAATGGTACAAAGAGCCATCAGCGTGGGGCATCATGCATATTGCATTGTAAAGCCGAACTCTGTGTCACCCCACACTCCTAAAGTCCCCACCAAACCAAGGAACCCTGGCTGGAGGAGCTATTTTAAAGTTTCATTTCCAAAACTGTGGTCAAAGCCAAGGAAACACGGCATTTGGCTGGAGCTTGGATGTGCAAAAGGGACCAGATGCAGAGCAGGGTGGAGTTAGTTGTTCACAAGACTCTGGGTTTTCACGCTTCATCATGCTGCATGGGAGCCAAGACCACTAGCAAACACAGTTTTCACCACTCAGAAGCAGAATGAGGGGAAGAAAGACTGTCATAGACTCCTCTCACAACAGTGCTAACTGATCAACCAATTGCAGAGCTGCAGAACACTGCCAGCCAATTTGTTCACTTCCTTTAACAAACCTGTGACCTTTACTGAGCGCAACATATACTGGGCTCTCCTGGGTTATTTTGGTTCATTTCAGATGACAGGTTTTGTCATTTCATTTTATAAACTCACATTTTGTATTCAGCAAAGGCATGTTTGATGGTTAATTCTCCTGTCAATTCTCTTCACCCTTTTTGCCCATCACTGAATCCTTCCTAATATTAAACACCATGGAACATGTTCTTGCAAATGAAAATAGGGCACACAGTTCCAAGGCACTTGTTTCATAGCAAGGCTAGGTCATCCAGCTAGCTACTTGCTACCTTATTTCTCTTTCATCAAACCTTTATGTATCTGCCCTCTAAGGGTGCGTCTACACCAGTAAATTAAGTCGACTTAAGCAAGCTTAAGTCGACTTAATTTTCAAGTGTAGACGCACCCTAAGAGTGGCAGATGGTTCTGGCAGATGGTCAGTGGGGATCCCACCAAAACAAGCTGACTGGCTTTTAGGCAATATCATAACTGGACTACTTCCTACACTGCCCTTGTGTTGTACCCGAGTCTCAGGGTCATCCTCCAGCTCCATCCACCAGCAGCAGTCTCAGCAGGTCCTCAGCATTCCGGTCAGCCAGTGGGTCTGGAGCTCCTGGTCGTCTGTATCATCAGGGTTGTCTTCAACCTTTGGCTCCAGCTGTGAGACAGAGCTGTCCATGTCTCGCAGCAGCTCCAGCCCATCTGAGCTGCAGGGCTTCACTTTTATACTCCCTGTCCCACCCTTCTACTTTTGGCGGGGTGGGTGTTGTAGTTGTGACTCTGCCCACGAGCAGGTGGGCTATGTTCCCTCCCTGTTAAGCTCTGAGGGAGGCCACTTCCCATTGCTACAATATCCCTTGTGACAAAGCTCCTCCACTGCCTCTGTGGGTCCAACAGTTCCCTCTAGTGGTAGGTCAGGGAACTGCTTCATCCCTTAGTACTCTCCCTCCAGCCAGTGGTGCATGAGGGTACTTCAGCCTCTCAAAGGCTGCGTCTACACTGGCCAATTAAGTCGACTTAAGCTTGGCTTAAGTCGACTTAATTGGCCCTGCGTCTTCATTACACTTTGCCTAACTCGACTTAAGCAGCTTGCTTAAGTCGACTTAGGCAAAATAAAGTCGACTTCCTAACACCTCCTCCCTAATTGATATAAGGCTTAAGTCGACTCTCTAGAGTCGATTTAAGCCAGTGTAGACGTGGGGGGGCCCCTAAGTTGACTTTGTCGACTTAGGGCATGGGTCCCTTCTCGCCGGGACCACTCAGGGCCCGGCAAGAAAGGACCGCGGGGTTTGCTTCCTTCTCCCCATGACCCGCGCTCCAGCTGATCAGCTGGATGTGTGTCCTTGATTGGCTCCAGGTGTATTAGTTAACCTGAAGTAGACCCTGCTCAGCTACCTGGGGAAAAGTGACCTGCTGATCCTAGAGCTGATATATTGGCCTAGCATGCTCCAGAACCCTCCTTGACACTTGTCCCTTCTGCAGTGTCAGGGAGACCCTGGCGCATGTTTACCTCAAGTGCATCATCCTGTAGCTCCTCCAGAACCTCTTGCTGAGCTTCTGGCTGCATTTTTTCCCACACCTGTTCCTTTAGGCACACCCCATCTGTGGGTCCACAAAGTCATGGGATCTCCTCATCATCCTCCTCTTAGCACTGGCCAAAGGGGCCATCTATAACTGGAGCAGGGGTCGGCAACCTTTGCCGGCCCCTGTGCCAGCCCTGCCCACTGCACCCTCAGCAGGTGCTGCAGGTGGGACCAAAAGGTCCTGGGGGCAGAGCCAGGGACTCCTTCTCCCTGCTGGCCCCACCCCATATGCACGGCTCCTGTCCCCTGCTGGCCATGCTACGTAGTGCGGGGGCTAGAGGGAGGCCAGCAGCAGACAGGAGACCCGCGCCCTGTGGTGCCATTTCCCTGCTGCCTGCACTCCCCAGAGGGAGGGCAGGACCAGCAGGGGACAGGAGCCCCGCGCCACAGTTTCTTTTTTCCTACTGACAGAGCTCCCTAGCAGGGAATCTTGGACAGCAGGGGCCTGGAGCCTCAGCATGTGTCTCTTGTGGCCCTGCTGGGGGGTGGGGCCAGCAGGGGAAGCCTGAATGGTGCTGCATGCCACTCAGGATCTGGCCACATGCCAAGTTTGGCATGCGTACTGGGGGGTTGCTGACCGCTGCACCAGAGAGAGGAGGTTAGCTGAAGGTGTGCTCTGCAATTTTGTGGGCCTTTTTTCCAGGTGTTAAGTGATAGTCAGCATGGATTTGTCAGGAACAAATTGTGTCAGACCAACCTGATAGCTTTCTATGACGGGGTAACAAGCCTTGTGGAAAGAGGGGAAGTGGTAGAGGTGGTATATCTAGGCTTTAGTAAGGCTTTTGATACTGTCTGGCATCACCTTCTCATTAATGAACTAGAAAAGTATAACCTGTATGGAGCTACTATAAGATGGGTACAAAACTGGTTGGATAACCGCTCCCAGAGAGCAGTTCATAGTCATGCTGGCAGGGTATAATGAGCGGGGTACCGCAGAGATCAGTTCTGTTCAATATTTTCATTAATGATTTAGATGATGGCATAGAGAGTACCCTTATAAAGTCTGCCGATGATACCAACCTGGGAGGAGTTGCAAATGATTTGGAGGATAGGATCACAATTCAAAATGATTTGAACAAACTGGGGAATTGGTCTGAGGTTAATAAGATGAAATTCAGTAAAAGCAAGTGCAAAGTACTCCACTTAGGAAAGAACAGTCCATTGCACGCATACAAAATGGGCAATGACTGCCTAAGAAGGAGTACTGAGGAAAGAGATCTGGGTGGTATAGTGGACCACAAGCAAAATATGAGTCAACAGTGTAACACTGTTGCAAAAAAAGCAAACACCATCTGGGATGTATTAACAGGAATATTATAAGTAAGACACAAGAATTCTTCTGCCCTACTCCACCCTGATTAGGTCTCAGCTGGAGTATTGTATTCAGTTCTGGGTGCCTCATTTCAGGAAGACAACAGAGTCCTGTGGCACATTTAAAGACTAAAAGCTCATGCGATAAATAAATCTGGTAGTCTTTAAAAGTGCCACAGGACTCTGTTGTCTTTCTACAATAGACTAACACGGCTACCCCTTTGGTATTTCATTTCAGGAAGTATTTGGAGAAAGTCTGGAGAGGAGCAACATGAATGATTAAAGGTCTGGGAACACTTGACTTATGAGGGAAGAAAGAAACAGCTGGGTTTGTTTAATCTGGAAAAGAGGAGATGTGGAGGGGACATGATAACAGTTTTCAAGTACCTAAAAGATTGTTACAAGCAGGAGAGAGAAAATTGTTCTCCTTAACTGCCGATGCTAGGACAAGAAGCAATGGGCTTAAATTACAGCAAGGGAGGTGTAGGTTGGACATTAGGAAAAAATTCCTAACTGTCAGGGTGATTAACCACTGGAATAAGTTGCCTAGGCAGATTGTGAAATCTTCCAGACATGGTGCTCACTGAACTCACACCGGAGGTCCACTGGAACCCCTGACTGCTCCTTGGACCAGTGAGCAAATCCTCGGATGACAATCTCCTGTTCAAATAAGCAGTGCAGGAGAGAGGCAGAAAGGAGCACACCACATGGAATGAGGTGTTTGAATGATGACCAGAGTTTTGTAGACTGGTAAGTGACTACAGGTGTACAGATAATGAACAGGCAGAAGGGCAGAAAGGTACCACCCATGAAACATGTGGGAAGGCATTGGAGGATTATCAGAACTTGAGATCTGTAACCCAGGATTCAGCCTGCATTAAAGTAAAACCTGGGCTCTCAGCTGGGCAAACAAGTTTGGATTCAAAGCACACTAGGTGAAAGATTTGATGTGTCTGGACAATAGGGGTAGTCTTGGTCCTGTACCAAAATGCGTGACTGCATTCACAGCTCTGTAGTGGGCATGTATTTCAGGGGTAACAGCCAGATTACAAGGGATCTAGGAGGGGGCCAGCCATGAGCAAGCTAAGTCAGTGGAGGAGAGTGAACTCGCATGTGAAAGGGGGAGGACAGATGAGGCAGAAGCTAGAAAGGCTAGAGAGACAAGAAAGTATTTTTCAAGGCAGGAGGAAGACAAGGCTAAAGAATCAGAGGAAGGAGAGATTGGCGTGATCGTGTGTCCCTGAACATACAGACTATCCCTGTTTTCAGGGCCTGGCCCAGAATCGCTGTTGGTTGCAACATCATCCATATGTTGTCCCCATTTCTGTAAATCCGCATGAAGCACTGGACATTTGGTGCTGTGTAGATGCTCAGCAGCAGAGGACCGGCCAGATGGCTGCCTCCTGGGGATAGCACTGGGAATTGTACAAGTGGTCTGCCTTCTGGTGGTCTGTGCACTGTCTCTCTCATGACTTCTTTCTCTTCAGGACCTCAGCCCCACAGCCAAGTTCTCCAAATCCCTCCCCCCACTCTTCTGGGGGGGTCTAGTCCAGTCCTGGCCAGCCCACTTGTATCAGTGGCTGACTATGTCTTTCCAGGACCTCAGCCCTCCAGCCAAGTTCTCCAAATTCCCCCCTTCCAGGTGTCAGGTCCAGTTCTAGCTGGCCCACTTGTATCAGTGGCCAGCTTTGTAGGCCTACTACTTGCTTGCAGTTTCTCTGCCCACTTGCAGCTTGAGGGAGGTGTGTGGGACCTGAGCCCACCCACTCCTCCTGGCTCCTGCCCAGGGACCCTATGCACTCCATTGAGCGCTGCCTCAGCCCCCTTGCTCCTGTCTGGCCTGCACCTCACCAGGTCCCCTGGGCCTTTCATACCTCCCCAGGTACCTCTAGCCCTTATGTCAAGGCTCTGCTCTAGTCCAGTCCCTGACAGTACCCCATGGCACTGCCTGGTGTCCTGTCTCCTACAGCCCCACTGACATCCTAACCTTCCTCCTTGGAGGTCTGAGGCAAACTGCCCAGAGCAGGATCTGCAGCCCTGGTTTTATTCAGCCTACATCACCCTGATTGGCCCTGCAGCCCTCTGCTCCCATTGCCTACTCTCTGTCTGCAGGACTTTTAACCTCTTTCCTGCCAGAGAAAGGTAACTCCCTTGCTACAGGCTGGTAAAAACATTGAGAGATTATCTGGCACATGCAGCTTAAGGAGCTCCCCTAGGGTGGCCAGTCTCCAGGAATTAAAGATATGTCATGTGATGAAACCTCTAGGAATACATCCAATCAAATTGTCAATCCTAGCCTTTCTTCCCCAGCTTTTCAATCCCCTCCCCAGGAAGAGTCCCAGTCAGCACAGAAAAACAAAAGACATTGATAAATTGGGGGGTTGCAGAAAGGTGTGAGGCGGGGGGCTGAGGAGGTGGAAGGGAAGTGGGGGAGGGGCAGGAATAGCTTATTCTGTAGATGTGTTAATATCTTTGGAAAGGACAGGTGTGTACCAGGTCCCTTATGCATCCATCCCTGGAGCCTATGGCCACAAGTCATAGTAGGCTCCACTCATAATTATCAAACACTTTGTTCTTCCATTTTATCTTAAAGCCTAGTGTTGAAGTTACATAGGCAAATTTTCTCCTTAGTACAGGTACCAGAGGATGGAAATTTGAACTTTTGAAAACAGGTGCTGATTCTGCGATAAGTGGCACATTGTCTGTGTAAACAGCTCAGAATGAGTTCTGCCTCAACATCTAGTGATGAGGTAGGAGAGAAGACTTCAGGAACCACCCTTGTTTCCATAGAGACACCCACTCAGCCTAGGTGCATAGCATTATGGGGTTTCTTTGCCCAAATGATCACTTTTGGCTGGTGCTGGATGGCAAGTTGCTGTGTTATTGGGTGCAGGGGCATTAAAGCATTGCTTAATGTTTTCCTTCCCATTATCCCTGGGATGGGAAGTGAATTAGTGAACCCACACAAACAGACCTCTGAACTCTGGGCCTCTGGCCAAGGAGAACAACTGTGAGTGGGATGTGGAGGGAGGGGGAGAGGAGTGGCCTGTTAAAGGAATGTTTCTTTGTCCGACTTTCACAGAGCAAGGTGAGAACCTGAGGCAGAGAAGACTACCCAATGTGCTCTGGGGTGAATGTTTTGCTCATGGTTATTTGCTTGCAAATCACATTTCTGGCATTACCCAAATTAATAGCAGGCTCCTTTCCCATTTTGTTTTCTTTTTTAATTCAACGTTTTCTTTGCTATTTCTTTACTGACTCCGTGATTGCAAGAGGGGAGGTACTGCCTCTTAGAGATACTCCCAAGTAGTGTTCAATTTTCCCGGGTTACTGAATGGCAGCTTGAGTTGCTTCTGTGTGGCATTGTTAAGAAGAGCCCCTGAAGTATTGAACACAGCCAGGGCCCCCACATGGGAGGGAAAAGGGGTACACTTTACCATGGCTCAGAGGACTTGGCCCATGCCACAGCTCCCATTACCAGGGGGCCTGGGTTATACGTTTTACTGGACCTGAAAAAAGTTTTGCTTAAGCCCTGAACCCGGCCCTTGCCGTTGCCGACTCCACCTCGCAAAAGGGTTCCATGTGATCTGATAGCATGTTACACCTGCTGTGCAATCACTGTAAATAAGGACGGAAGGGGCAGGGCAGTGGAGTATAGGGCTGTTAGCTCATTCTAGCTCCTGTCTTAGTATATCTTTTTTTCTGCAGAATTAACTGATTTGGTTAAAAAATGCTCCAAAGTCATGTCAAGATGACACTGGGCTACCTAGGGGGTGCACAGGTGGTTTAAGATTCACCTTTGATTCAAATGTATAGCTGGCCAAATTGGAAGTAATTTTTTGTCCATCTCACAATGTCGTCCTTTGTTTATCAGTTAGCATTTTAAGAGGATCATTTGCTTATTAGCAAAAATGATGGGAAAAACTACCTGATTCTGAATTTTGCTAGTGTATGTCAGGGATACAATGTATCAAGGAAAATGCAAACTGGTAATTAAAAGCGACATCTGCGAGTATCGAAGTGAGTTTTTACAGCTTCAACTTCATGATTTAAAAATAATTGGTAAATGTACTTTCCCCTACAGTCTTCCTTGATCACAATCTTTAAGTACCTACACAAGGAGAAGATTTGATTTGTGGGGTCAATTTAATTTCTCATATGATCCAGACAGCAGAATTTAGAAAAATTCAAATTGAAAATAAGATAAAACTTATTAACAGTTCATATAATTAACCATTGGAACAGATTCCCAAGAGATGTGTTGACTTTTTCCTTGCTTGAAGTCTTTATATCAAGATTGGATGGGTTTACTGCATTCACTTACAATGTAAAGAATAATTTCCTCCACTCTAGGAATTCCTGGATGAATTCTGTGACCTTGTATTTGCAGAAGGTCAGATTGGGTTATTTTAATAGTGGCTCACATTCTTTAAAAATGTAGGGATGTCAGTTTACTAACATTTAGTGTATGTTTAGTTTGAAAAATATAAGTGCACAAATTGAAATAAGACTCAAGAGCTAACGAGTAAAACACAAAAGCCACTTCTGGTTCTCTGTATGCAATCTTTATTTACTAGACATTAAAGACGGAATAAACACTAATTACAAAACAAAGTGACAGAGAGTTTCACATTTTGTGCATTTCTTCTGTCACTTTGCAGCATGGTGACATTCTCATTCTTCTCCTTCAATCTTCTTGTGAACCTCTCGGCTCTTCACCCTGAGCTTGTTGACCTGGGACTCCGCAATATCAGCCCGCTCCTCAGCCTCTTCCAGCTCATGCTGGATCTTGCGGAACTTGCTGAGGTTGACATTGGATAGTTCCTCCTAAGCATGGAGACAGAACATTGTGAAAATTAAATTCTGACACTTCCCTTTTCCTTACATTTGATGTGATTGTTGCTGAAGGACAAGCCCAGGCTCTGTCATCCACTTGCCATTTCTTACCTCCCCATTTTGTAATTTAGAAAATTCATTTAAAACTAATTGAAATACCTTTGCAAACATTTAAGAATTATGTACACTGATAATGTTGGGGTCTTTTACAAAATGACAGTAAATCTATGATTGTTATTAAACATTTATCCTATGGTGTATGGGACAGTGAAGAAATCCAAATGAGAAATGCCACACCAATCTATCACAGAAGCCTTTCAAGGGGAAAATGTGAGATGAGCAGTCTAAAAAGTCTCCTATTTATTAGACTACCAAGAAAATTAACCTCCATATAATTAGAATGTGTGCTCGTGATTTTGCAAGAAAACGGCATTGTTACTTTCTAGTGAGAGGCACCTTACAAGGAAGAGGAAGACAGAACTCTATGATGAGATGTCTGGATTTGTGGATGCGGGAAGAGCCATTGACGTGGTATACCTTGACTTTAGCAAGGCTTTTGATACAGTTTTCCACAGCATTCTCATCGGCAAGTTAAGGAAGTATGGGTTGGACGAGTGGACCGTAAGGTGGATCGAAAACTGGCTAGATCAACGGGCTCAGCGGGTAGGAATCAATGGCTCAACGTCTGGTTAGCAACCGGTAATGAGTGGAGTGCCCCAGGGGTCAGTCCTGGGACCGGTTCTATTCAACATCTTCATTAATGATCTTGATGATGGAATAGACTGCATGCTTAGTAAGTTTGCAGATGACACCAAGCTTTGGGGAATGGTAGATACTCTGGAGCGCCGGGACAGGATCCAGGGAGACTTGGACAAATTGGAACACTGGGCCGAAAGAAACCTCATGAGGTTCAACAAAGACAAGTGCAAAGTCCTGCACTTAGGACGGAAAAATCCCATGCACTGCTACAGGCTGGGGACCGATCGGCTAAGTAGCAGTGCTGTAGAAAAGGACACGGGGGTTATGGTGGATGGGAACATGAATATGAGCCAACAGTGTGCCCTTGTTGTGAAAAAGGCCAATGGCATATTAGGCTGCATCAGTAGGAGTATTGCCAGCAGATCGAGGGATGTGATAATTCCCCTCTATTCGACACTGGTCAGGGGAGTGGTCCTGCTTTTTAGCGGGGGGTTGGACTAGATGACCTCGTGAGGTCCCTTCCAACCCTATTATTCTATGATTCTATGATTCTAAGAACTGAATTACAGAATCGGATCAGTGATGTTATATTAGAAGCTCTATGGGTGCATTTACACTGGCAATTTAGGTCGATTTAAGGAGGATTAAGTCGACCTAAACACAGCCACATCCACACTAGGCTTTTATTCAGTCAACTTAAGCATTTCCTTAAATTGACTTAATAACACCAGGTTTTAGGTCAACTTAAGCCTTAAATCGACTCCGTAAGTCGACTTAAAGCCAGTGTGGACAGGGATTAGCGCCTAAGTCGATTTTATTAAGTCGACTTAAAGCATTAAATTGACTTAATAAGGTCGACAAGGGGCTATGTCTACACTAGAAAAGTTAAGTCGACTTTATTAAGTCAACTTAACAAGGTTGACTTAACTTTTCTAGTGTAGACATAGCCTATGATCCTATCACAAAGAACTTAAAAGAAATTGCTCCTTCCACAGAGCAAGTTATCAGTGTGACACACACATAGACAGACAGAGCACATCCCTGTTTAAGTGTATTGTTGCACAGAAATCAAAACTATTCTGATAGACAAGGGAGGAATTAAATAATTAGAAGAACTATGGGACAAGTGATTTACATTCTGGAATAGAACTCAGATTTAAATAAGAGGTAGTTTTACGTTAGCAAGGCTTTAATTAATAGTATTTACAGTATATTTTTAATATACGAGTGGGTAGTGAATACTTTAGTTAAACCCCTTTCTCAGTTGCTCATAACTTTCTCTTACAAATTCTTTCAAGACTGAAATTTTTCAGATCAAAGGGAAATATTTTTGAACATATGAGCAAGATCAGATGAGCCAACTGTGAAGTATGCAAGTGTGAAATAAATACACTTTTCATATTTGTTCCAGTCAGACATCTTACATTCTGCTTAACCAGTTGATGGCAGGAACTTCAAAATTTGCAATATCACTAAAGCACAATAGAGTTTTCTAATTTTTTTTCTTTAAAAATGAACATATTTCTTAAGATCCTTTGTGAAACGCATCAAATTTCAGGACACATTTATTAAGTATACCTCACAGTTAATGTGCATTAGCCATGTTGCAGCATCTGGATTCAGAAGGGCTATTAGTGAGACAAGAGGCAATTTTCACCTCTAGAATCTGGGAAGCGCCTTTTCAGGAATGTACTTGCACTGCTGAAAAACCATGTGAAGTGTAAATGTTCCACCAAACTAATAACACCACGATAAAGAATTTACAAGAGTGGTAAAATGAACATTTTCACGCAAAAGAATGTGCAAGCTCTGATGTGGTGGCCATGTAGAAAGAGTGTACACAAATATTGATTTGTTCTAAGACCACAGTATGTAAGCCATTGCCTCAGGGGAGAAAATGTTCTTTTGATAATGTGATAGCACTTTCAAGCTCTAGTAAAATTGCAGTTTAAAGGAATTATTTGTATACGAAGGAAATTTGTTTAGCACATCCGTCCATATTCATTGTTCTGAGGTTGGCTCTGTGTCATGGTTAACCCTTTATAAATGATATTGCTTTCATACCTTCCAGCTGCCCACAAGGGATATTACAATGTCTAACGTAAACTAATTCTCTCTCTACTTGAGCAGTTGTGCAAAAAACAACCACAAGACATCAAACAAATTCAAGGAGCTTAGATAGGTGGACAATTAGTCAAAAACAACTTAATATCATTTTCCTCAATGTAGCACAATTTCTATTCCATCAAAAGGTGAGTTTGTTCCTTCTCAGAGCAATACTTACAGCCTCCTCAGCTTGTCTCTTGTAAGATTTCACTTTCATTTGTAGCTTATCTACCAGATCCTGGAGCCTGAAAACATTCTTGCGGTCTTCTTCAGTCTAAAAGAAGTTTGTAATGGAAGAAAGTCAACTCATTTCCAAATTGTTTGTCATTTTCCTTCATATTAAATAGTGAAAGCAAGATTCCATAAATTTTTTTTTGTGAGAATGTAAGATGATAATAAAGATCATAACATGGATATTTTAACATTGCCTTTCAAATGGTTTCTTGCTGTTCTTAGTTTTTCCATAGCATTGCTCTCTTACTGTCTGAGAATGACAATAAAAATCCCCCCTTGCAGGTTCATGTAGGAGAAGGATGTGACAGAACAAAGCACTGCCTTCCTTACTTGGTAGGTCAGTTCCTTTACTCTTCTCTCATACTTGCGGACACCTTTGATAGCTTCAGCACTGCGTTTCTGCTCATTTTCAACCTCAGCTTCCAGCTCACGCACCTGAAATGAGAAATGCATCATTGACTCACTGTGACTCAACACAGAAACTGCTCCTAAATGCACATATATTGGGAATACACACTCTGGTCTCCAGTTTCTGGATTTGCTTCTTGCCACCCTTCAGTGCCAGCTGTTCTGCCTCATCCAGACGAAGCTGCAGGTCCTTCACTGTCTGGTCCAGGTTCTTCTTCATCCTCTCTAGGTGGGCACTGGTGTCCTGCTCCTTCTTCAGCTCCTCTGCCATCATGGCTGCCTAGTGAGCAAAGAAAGGAACACAATCCAGAAAACCAGCCATTGCAGGTAGAATGTGGCCATGTTGTCCAAAGAAAGGTGCCTTCAACTCACATCAGTGATTGCCTTCTTGGCCTTCTCTTCTGCATTACGCGCTTCCTGAACTGTCTCCTCCATTTCAGCCTGGATTTGAGAAATGTCTGTTTCCAGCTTCTTCTTGGTATTGATCAGGCTGGTGTTCTGTTTAACAACAACAGAAAAGCCATTCTTACTTTTAGTCCCAAAATATTGACTCTGGAGCATGAACTGAATATTAGTATTTAATTGCAGGTTACTGTTAACATTTGGTAAAAAAGATCATTCTTCTAAATGAATTGTCACTGCAGCATACTTACAGCTAGTTGGTGGTGTGCTGGGAATATAGGAGAAAGCGCTGTCACAAACATTACCCTCCTAGCCTATGACAAACCATGGGTACCAGTGCTGTGTGTGATTGCAGGAAGAATGGAGTGCGTGCGTGCGTGCTATATTAATAAAATGGAAAATCTTTCTCATTGCCTTAAAGGAATCAGTAAGATGTATTTGGCAAACACAGAAAGCACTGCACATATGTTTGAAATGTGTACTAATGTATTGATAAGATAGCAGAGAACACTGTTCAAAGTGTGCCATTACATAAAGGTACAATGGGAAGATCACCTTTAAGGTTTGCTGCTCATATCACCCCTCATGAAATAGGTTGGAAATACCTTCCACTTGGTGCAATCTGGTCAACTTCAAAAGCAAAATAATTGTTCTTGAGGACCACTTTTAGAGCTCCAAAGGTCACCTCTGGTGGGGATAACTTAACAGTATCCACATCTGAGGCAGGAAAGCCCTCAGGTCCTCCTCCAGACTGGTTCAAAATGTTTCCGAAGAGCTACCAGGGGCCCCTGAGAGACCCCTTCATCACCCAACTTCAATAATTCCTATATTGTCTCTGACCTTCACAATCTATATAACCTTCAACAAGGACTTGCAGCTTTCTACCGCTACTTCAACACTGATCCCTCCTACTGAGCATTGCCACAGTGGCCATTTCAGAAAAGGTCATTCCTGCCTTCTTAACGTTGCCTCTCCCTGCTCTTCAGATAATATGTTTTGAATATTTTAAAACATGACCCCAAGTCTGTGTCAACCCCTATATGCCAATTGTTGACATCAGGTTCATTCTAAAACAAAATAATCACTGTTTAGAAATACTTCCTGAGGTGCAAGCAATGACTGAGATGACTTAAAAGTATCCGATGATGGAACTATACAAGAGGTAGAGAATTCACTCCCATAGCTTCTGAGATACTTGCCCACCCCAACACATCATATCACATCAGTTATAGCCTTCATCATCCCATGTAGCCTTCAATGCAGCAATATGAGAAAAACCAAGGATGGCCTTGCAGCTTTATCCTTTCCTTTTAATGAAGATCCATCCTATTGAAATTAGCATAATAGCCATCTCAGAAACAAAAATCTTCTAAACACGCCCTGTCTCCCCTCTTTGGAGCAGGGCCCATATGTACCAACTCCCTGCTTAGGTGTTTGCAGGTTCTCTTTTCCCACTAGACCCTGACCTGGGTGTGCAGGAGCTGCACTCGTTCACTTGCATCCAGAAGCTCCTGTTCAGCCACTTTCCTGGCCCTCTCAGTCTGATCCAGAGCTGCCCTTAGCTCCTCAATTTCAGCCTGCATCAGGTTAGCTCTGCGCTCCACCATGGCCACCTGCTCCTTCAGGTCTTCTTGGCCTCGGAGAGCCTCATCCAAGTGTATCTGGGTATCCTGTAAAACCAGGGAGAGAAATTACTCACAGGCACAGACCCTTGGGATGCTGAGGAAATCAGATGAGCAATAGTCCTAGGCACATGCCTGACTTACAGTACCTTGAGCACTCCTTGTGTGTTTCTCAGACTCTTCTGTGCCTCTGCAGCCAGGCGGTTGGCATGGCTCAGCTGGATCTCCATTTCATTCAGATCCCCCTCCATCTTCTTCTTCAGCCTAAGGGCTTCATTTCTGCTCCTGAGCTCAGCGTCCAGGGTGCTCTGCATGGATTCCACAACTTTAATATGGTTTCTCTTCAGCTGATCAATTTCCTCATCTTTCTCAGCAATTTTCCTGTCAATTTCAGACTTCACTTGGTTCAGCTCAAGTTGGATGCGGAGAATTTTGCCCTCTTCATGTTCAAGTGAAGCCTTAAGAAGAGCAAACAAACAATTAATAATGGGACAAAAATAACATTTACCTTCCAAATAAAGTGTTAATTACTACCCAAAACTGTAATGAAGAGCTCTGTATAGCATGTGCACTGAGTACATAGCCTACAGAGTAGCCATGTGCTGTCCTCCTGTCTCTGTGAATTATCTCACCATATTTATAATAGGATTCAGCTCCAAAGCTTTCTGTTTCTCTCTTTGAAAACTAGTGATTAATGGTGTGTGTACCTCAGCTTCCTCCAGAGCAGCCTGGATTTCTGATTTCTCTTGCTCAATCTGCTTCTTCACTTTCTCCAGCTCATGGATGGTCTTTCCCCCCTCTGCAATCTGCTCCGTGAGGTCAGAAATCTCCTCTGTTGTGTTACAGATAAATAATGTAGTCAGACAAAAGGCACAAGGAAAAAGCCTCTTTAGGAATGTCACAGACAGACAGATTCAGTTTGGGAACTTACGCTGCAAGTTCTTGTTCTCACGCTTCAGAGTTTCAAGTTGGTCCAAGGTTTCCTCATAAGCATTCTTCATCTTAAACAGCTCCGTGCTGAGAGAACGAGACTCCTTCAGGGAAGCTTCCAGTTCAGCCTGCATTTCCTCATATTTCTGCTTCCACTCTGCCAGAACCTGAAGAACAAGAAGACCTTAGTTTGAGGATTGGAGATCATGAAAGGAGCTCCATCCAACACTGAGAAGGCTGACGCCAGAAATACCTTATCAAAATTCTTCTGCTTCTTATCCAGGGCTGCGCAGGCAGCATTAGATCTTTCCACATCGATCATCAGGTCCTCCACTTCATTCTGCAGCCTCTGCTTTGTCTTTTCAAGGGAAGCACATTTGGAATTCACAGCTTCAACATGTTCTTCAGCATCCTGCAGACGCTGAGCCAGCTTCTTCCTGGAAGATTGTAAACACATCTCCCATTTAGTGAGCAACATGGGAGTCAAACTGTTTGCAGCTACTCTAGGATTTATGAGAAGACCTGTCACCTCTTCAGGGGCTGTAACCCCAGTGCATACATAATCTGTGTCCTCTCATAATCTTTGGGACACTACTACATTTGATCTTTCCCTTTATCGTTCCCAGGAGGTACATATCTTTTAGTTTTTCCTCTTTCCCTACCAACATGACACTGGATGTCCCATCCACTCCCTGGTCTGGGCATATCATTGACTTCTTCCCATTTCCACATTACATTCTTGGTATCTTTCACCCCTCTCCCATCTCAGCACATACTTGGCCTCTTCCAGTTCCTCTGTGCGCTGAATGGCATCTGTCTCATATTTGGTTCTCCACTGGGCAACTTCAGTGTTGGCCTTGGACAGGGTGCGTTGCAGCTCACTCTTGGCTTCTTGCTCCTCCTCATATTGCTCCCGGAGCAAGTCGCAGTCATGGCGTGCAGACTGTAAGGCGTGGGCCAGTGCGTTCTTTGCCTGGAGAACCAGCAGTGTTAATACAGTGTGGAAAGAGAGACGTACATGTCCTTGACTAGATCTGGCCCGGAGACTGTTTTGCCCAGCAATGTATAAAGACTTAGTAATTGGCTATGCAAAGACATAGATCCAGGTAATCTTGCAAAATCATCAGCAGCAGAGAGTTCCTAAAGCTATTCCAGACTGGCACAAAAAGAACCACCCAAAAGTAAAACAAAATTAAGAAATGATTTTGCAAGCAGAAGGGTGTGCCTATAAAAGCAGCGCCCCAAGAACAGCAAGGGCAGAGTCGACAGGAGTAGCGCCCTGACAAGCCGTCGGACTGATCACCTGGAGGCAGCTCCCCGGTCCTAGAATCTTAGGACCGAAAGAAGGCCACCCTAGAATCATTTGGGTTGGTAACCGTGCACGAGAACCAGAACCAGTCTGCACTACTGACTGATGATGACCCGAGGATGAAGTATCAAAACAAATCTGCAATCAGAATGCTATTGCAGCTGCTTCTGCTCATTGTTAGGTAAATATGTCTGCAAATGATACTAATTGTAGTTAAAAGTTACTAATGGGGCTATTTGTAGGAATAGGAGGAGGAGGAGTTATAATCTTGCTTTAGCTTGTAGGATTTGGAATGCAGTGTGTATGTTTGCTGCGTTATTTTAGGCAATTGAAAGATAGTGATTTGTGTTAAAGTATTTAGTAAATAAAAGTTACATAAAATAGTGTACACCAAAATCAGTGGTCTCAGGCGTTCTCCTTGGGTCCCCACACACCACTCTTGCATCATAAAAGAACGGCATACAGTATAAATAAATATCCTGAGAACCCTCCTGACAGTGAGCTCCATTTGAGTAGTGGAAACTCCACTGAACGAGAGCATTTAAACCTGATCTGCATAAATAGACTCACTATGTCTACACTGGTAAGTTAGTTTGAATTAAGGAGGCTTAATTCGAACTAACTAAAGCCATGGCTACACTAGGCTTTAGTTAGTTCGAATTAAGGGCTTCCTTAATTCAAACTCATAGTTCAAATAGGGTATTCAAACTAAGGGGTTAATTCGAACTAACTAGTTTGAATTAACCAATGTGGCCATGTTAATTCAAACTAATTTCTTAGTTCGAATTAACTGGCCATTGAAATGAATGGGGATCGCTAATTCGAACTAAGCAAGGGCTTGCTTAGTTCGAACTAACATTCCAGTGTAGCCATGCTAGTTCGAATTAAGCTCATTCGAACTAACTAAAATTAGTTTGAATTAGTTAGTTCGAACTAACTAATTCAAACTAATTTTAGCAAGTGTAGACCTAGCCATAGACTCTAAGATCAGAAGAGACATCTACCTACATCTATTCTGACCTCCTGCACAGTGCAAGCCACAAAATCTCACCCACCCACTCCTGTAATAAACCTCTAACTCTATGACTGAGTCATTAAAGTCCTCAAATCATGATTTAAAGACTCTGAAGTACAGAGAATCCACTAGCAAGCAAGCCTTGCCCCATGCAACAGAGGAAGGTGAATTCCCCACTCCACCCCCGAGCCCTTGCCAATCTGTCCTTGGGAGAAATTCCTTCCTGACCCAAAATATGGCGATCAGTTAAACCACGAGGATGTGGGTAAGACTCACCAGCCAGACACCCAAGAAAGAATTCTCTGTCATAACTCAGAACCCTCCCCATTTAACGTCCCATCTCAGGTCACTGGCATAACCAGCGCCAGTAGTCAAAAATCGGTCAATTGCCAAACTAGGACGTCCCATCATACCATCATAAATACACTTCAGGGAAATTATCTGTAGTGGCAGAAGCTGTGCTGGGTGACTTAATAGGTTATTTCCCTGTCTAATTTCCAAAATGGTACAGTTTTATATGTGGCTCAAGCATTCTTTATAAACCACGAATTAGTCATCAGATGAAACCTCCAACCTTCAGTTCAAGACAATACTGATGAAAAAATGTGCACCTTTATCTCCTCCTCTAGGTGCCTCTTCAGTTCCTCAATCTGTTGGGTAAAAGCCTGTTTCCCTCTTGAGAGCTGAGAAACTAAAGTGTCTTTTTCTTCCACCTGGCGTGAAAATTCACCTGAAAAGGACAAAAGTGAAATAGGAGAATTTAATGTGACTCAGCTGAAAATGATGGAAATTTTTTTTTCACAAATTAAAAAAATCATGTTAGGTATGAAAAATTTCTGTTACATCATCTAGGATATCTCTCCTCCAATCTCTTATTGCCTACAGTACATTTTCTAGTAGCTTTTCTTTGTCCATTTATCCCATCCCATGTAAGTTTTTTGTCCAATCACCTGTTGGAGTCTAATGTATCTCACTATCAGAAAGGTTTTCCTGATATCAAGTCTAAATTTTCTTTTCCTAGTTTCATTGCAGTAGTTCTGGCTATACACTAAAAAATAGTCATCCTTCCTTTGTATTTTCATTCAGCTAAACTGAGTATATTATTAGCTTATGAAATCATTTCTCATTACTAGTTCCTCCAGCCTCTTGGTCAAGGATGAATTAAAGAATTTTGGTGCCCTGGGCAATATGGAAATTGGGGCCCCTTTTCTTCCTTAAACTCCACCCAGCATGAGCTATCCAGTCTGTATAAATGAAAGCAGCTCTCAGTGACCTGAGCATTGTGCCAAGGGACTAATGATTATAAATCCACATATGTTATACAGAGAGAAAGATATATACAACCCTACGAGATGCAGGGAGACAGCACCTGTATCACAATCATTTCCCTCTTACACCTATGGTGTTCAGTATAAGACCACAGATTTGCTTTCAGTGCTGAGAGTAGACATGTGCAGCTCACTGTATAGCCAAGAAATTTGAGCGCAGTCCACTCATACTAAATGAATGTCTGTACCAGCCAAGCACCAAATGACATGGGAGTTTTGCAACGAGATTCAGTTGTTTTCTTTTACTATTGACAGTAAAGTAGTTTTCAGAAACTCAAGCCACCATACAACTCAGCATTGTTTTTTTCATGTAATTGGACATCAAGAATAATGACTTACCCATCTTTCACTAGGGATCTGTCTACACTGCAGTATACATGCAGGGTTAGGAGAACTCGAGTTAGCAGACCTTGGGTTTGTTAACTTAGTGTTTGAGTGTCTACATTCATTTGAAACCCCGAGTTCAGCACCCAAATCCCAGACTTCTTAGTGCCATCCCAAAATGTGACCACTCCACTCTTTGTTTGTGGTGCAGAGAGGGAAAACTTCTCTGTAGGATAAAGAAGGTCAGCTTTTGGGGTTGCAGAGTACTTTTGGCAGACCCCCAGACCACAAATCCAGTGGGGCTGTGTGTACACTGCAAAACAATAAAGGTTGAACCTTGGGTCCTGGCTTGACTCAGGCTGAGACCCTCCGCCCCTGTGAGGTCATGGGACCCTAGGTCTGAGTCCAAGGTCAGGGTGATTTGTATGTAGACAAAAGTGGGGAGTTGGCTGGTGTCTGAGTTAGAACCCTTGGCTGACATTGCAATGCAGACATATCCTAAGAGATCAGATATGGCCACCAGGACTTTCCCATAATAGCCAGATGAGATAACTATTCTAAACTGGCAAAACAGATTAGAGAAGTTTTTTTAAAAAAATCAAATATGAAATATATTACTATTAATAGATCTGAATATTTAATTTAAATATACATGGCAGTTTTATTTTTTAAAAGAATCTAAGGCTATGTACACACGATCACTTTATTGCGCGGCAAGGCTCCTTACTACACAATAAAGCCAGTAGTGTACACACAATCAATTTCCCTCTTGCACGGCAACACCCTCTTGCCGCATAACAGTTAAACCACTCAAATCGAGAATGGTAGCATTACCACGGAACAGCTGTTCCACGGTAATGCTCATGTGTACACATTTTGCGCATTGGACAGCCTCCAGTAATGTCCCAGAGTGCCAATCGAGGCCACTCTGGGACATTGGAGCTGTCAAATATGTCAATTTCACTGCTCTAGCTGAGCAGTGAAATTGACATATATGGAATACACCCATTGTGTCCTTAATGGCTCATCAGTTTAGTCCCTGGTACATTCCTAAACATTAAGGACACAATGATTTGACACACCCACCCAGCTCTCTCAGGTATTTCAATAAAATAATATAAGTTAAAGTACAGATAGAATACCCAATTCCTAACTTCTAATCCAAATAGAATTCCTAGACATAAACTATATAATCATTCCCAGCAAATTACTACCTTTCTATTGATACCAAACATGACATAGTTCCTATGGATTATAGAGCATTTATGAGATATCCATTGAAAATAATATCATAAATGCTTCCCTAAATCCAGACAGCATCACACACAGGGCTCTGCCCTGCCAGGGTCCCTGTCCCCCTTTGTCCCATTGCACACAAGCGGTGACCCCCCCCACCACCGTGGACCTCCCCAAGGTCCCCCTAGCCCCACAAAGTCAACCTAGAGCATCCAGTGTGGATGCTCTAGGTCGACTTTGTAAGTTCCCCTTTAAGTTGACTTTAATTTTAAGTGTAGACACACTAAGTCAACCTAACTAAGTTTACTTTAAGTCGACATAGTTAAGTTGACTTAGTTAAAGTCAACTTAAAAGTGCAAGTGTAGACATAGCCAGAGAGAAACTTTATTAGCTCCTCAGGGAAAGAAGCGCTGAGTCTCAGTTGCTTCTGGGCACAAGTTGGATCAAATGAATACAAATAAGGGACTGACTCTGAGACACTGATTGTGGATTTGGCTTCAACTGTCAATCAAGCAAGACAGCTGGTTCTTTTCCCTGAGAAGAAGGGTGGACTTGGGAGTCATGGCAGTCAGCTCCCAGGACTCTGAAGAGGACAAAGAGACAGATGAAGCCAGGGACAAGCAGAACCCCAAAAGCAACCCAAGAAACCACAGTCCTTCCAGACACCCCCTACTTTTAGACGGCTCTGATTGCCATGACCATTCAGGAGAGTGGAGAGAAGAGACCAATTGCCTAGGATGCCAGACCTGTTATTGCAATTGCTGAAGGCGCCAAACCTGAGTAGCCTGCAACCCCATGCACCAGGTCACCATCCCTGAAGTCTGACCCAGCCATTCCTCGTCATGACAGCAGGAGCAGCTGGGCCAGACTTGGTTGGGGCCCAAATGGGATTGCCATCACCAAGAGTAAAAAAAAAATGGCCACTGACCTTCTCCCACCCCCTACCAGCCTGACCCTCCTTTTTCACCTCCAGCATACTCCCACCAGCTTTACTCTCCTCTTTGTCTTCCAGGAGCCTCCACTCATACTACCCTGAGTTCCCTATTCACGAGTCCCTCACTCATTCCTTCCCAGGAGCCTCTGCCTGATAGATTCCCTATCTGTGCTCCCAGGAGTGCCTGCCACCCCACCCTAGTCCATGTTATGCCTCCCTGCTTATAGAATAAAGAATGGCCAATGGACTTGGACAATTCTTATAGAATTTAGTTCCTTGACAAGAGTCATGCCAAATGAGTCTGATATACTCAAAGGCCTTCCAGAGAGTTAAAGGCCTATGACATATATTCGTATTAAACAACTGATGTCCAGAATTATTTTTAAAAACATTGAAGTAAATTACTAGCTCTGACATACAAAGTAACATCCAAATTCAGCCTATGCTTTGACTAGAGAGGGTCTAGGACCACCCTGGTTTGCAATATGAAATCTTTGGCTACGAAGCAGAAAACTGCAAAAGCTCTTTCATTGTCATATTAATTGGCAAATGTAAATCTAGTGTGGATCCCATGTTCCTCCAGGCCTCTCACAACATTCCTGTTTCTTAGAGTTCCCCCTTCCATCAAGTCCGTGTGCTTTGGTTCATTTGTCCATAGATCTACTAGTCGCACCTTTTCAAAAAGCATTGTGTCATTATTTTCATATTTATCTTCCCAATCTCTCCAGGCTCCTTTCTATTAGTTTTATCCTTGGTGGGTTTGCAACTCCATATTAATATCATCTGCAAATTTTATAAATGTGTAATTTTTTCTCTCTTGCTTATTATTCTTAGTAGTACAAGTGATAGCAGTGCACTCAGTGATATGTTCAAAGTGAAACAAAAATGTTTCGGTCTTCATTTTATTAAGATGCGGTATTCAAGGAGGGGCTTCTATCTGGTAATGATCTGACATATGGTAGTTTAGACTGTTGTGTATAGGCCTCAGATAAAATGATGGATAGATTCTAAGTCAAAGAGAGAGAAATTCACCATTGTCAGAAGAACCCCAAACTTCAGGCATGGAATGATCAAATTTCTACCTTAAAGCAAACACCTAAAAGTGTCTTACCTGCTTCTGTCTGTAGGCGAGCTCTCTGAGTGCTCAAGTCATTGATCAGGCGCTGTTGCTCCTCTTCCTTTGTCTTAATCTCACTAAGCTGATCTTCCAAAGAGCGGCACATCTTTTCAAGATTTGACTGTGCATGTGAAATGGACAAAAAGAAAGAGATTACCCACCTGACTCCATTGTATTCTGAGATCACATGAGATGATAAGAATTTGCAACTTCTGTGGACCACAAAATGCTAGCTAGAGTGCAAATTGTTCTATAGTAAGGTCTTGTATCACTAACCCCTAGTCTTCACTGCCAGCAGCAAATTCTCCTCATCCAAATCGATCTTCCCAATTGACTCGTCGGTCTGTGAAGACCTGCTCAGCCTATCAGGAAGTCAATCACTGAAGACCACCCCAGTAAATAGAGTAGTGCTGAATCGAAGGAAGCGCATTTCCCTTCAATTCAGAACACTGAAGACACCATGGTAAGTAGGCGGTAGGCAGTATTTTACTTATTTTGAGTATCTCCCTTCAACTGCCACTGAAATCCTGCTGCACTGTAGACCTGCCCTGAGACTGCAGGACTTATAGTAGTAGTCAAGTTCCAAAGGGGTAGTGTGCTGTTCCCCTGTGTTTGAATCCTACCACCTATTTTGATTTGCTGTTACAGCCTGACCTGATCCTATGTCATATACTCCCCTGCATTTATTTCCTGCCATTCTGTAAGTTTCCCATCTTCAAAGTGTCTGATGAAGTGGGATTTTCTCCCACGAAAGCTCATGCGATAAATAAATCTGTTAGTCTTTAAAAATGCCACAGGACTCTGTTGTTTATGTGTAGTAGTGTGTGATAAAATATTGTCATAAATAATTAAAATATTATCTCATTTGTTGAAATTAACTAATTGTAAATTGAGATGCAGAGTACATTGTGATTTATTGCTTACTAACATTTCACAAAACTCATCACTTTACAATGATCAGTGGGAGGGAAGAGAGGGCAGATGAGAAAAATGCAGGAGAGTAAAAAGAGTGATGTCGGGATAATTAATCTGTCAGATGTTTTTAATTTTTTTCTTTCATTATTTAAATTTTAAATATATAACAAAGTTTCACTGAAATAAAAATTTGAAGGTCTTTCCCGCAAACATGGTACTAACCTAGACTAATGAAGGTTTGGATTCCAAGTTTCTTTCCTATCAAAACATTGGTCATCAGCCTTAACCTTCATTCAAGCCCTGCATTTGGTTCTTATCTTATAAACAAAAGGTACCCATTAGTTCTCATTACATGAATACCAAAATTACTAAACACCAACTTGTAGTATTACATATAAAGCTCTTACCCTTCTTTTACACCCTGCTTACATTAAATTTACTATAATTACATGTAAATCCTCTGTTCTTTTCAGCTACGATAACACTTAGGCTGAAGACAGTGTTTTAATTCACAGTTCTGTACCTTGGATTTGGATACAGTCTCCATGTTACTAGCCAGGTCATCTATCTCCATCTTCAGTTCACTCTTCTCCTTCTCCAGCTTCTGCTTGACTCGTTGCAAGTTGTCGATTTGCTCCCCAAGCTCAGCGGTACTGTCCGCATGCTTCTTCCGGAGGGCGGCGGCCGTGGCTTCATGCTGCAGCGTGGCCTCTTCCAGGTCTCGACGCATTTTCTGGAATTCTGCCTCACGCTTCTTGTTCATCTCAATCTGAGCCGCTGTGGCCCCACCAGCTTCTTCCAGACGCTCACTGATCTCCTCAAGTTCCCTGGAGAGATCACCCCGCTGCTTCTCTGCTTTTGCTCGAGAGGCACGTTCGGCCTCTATCTCCTCCTCCAGTTCCTCAATGCGAGCCTAGAGAACAACAGGAAACACTAAGACTAAAGCTTTCTTTCAATTGAACTCATTCTTGGGCTGGAACAGAGATAAATTAGGACTAGCCTGTAACTCTTTGATCTTCTTCTGCAGCTGGATGCCTAGCGCTTGCTCATCCTCAATTTTGCTTTGGAACTGACTAATTTCAAAGTCTTTCCTTTTCATAAAAAAAAAAAGTGTTAGGGTCAGGAGAAAATCCACATGTAACATCATGACATTATGACATCCCTGGAAACCATACTTACTTCTTCGTTTTTTCCTCCAGCTGTTGTTTATCATTTTCTAAATCCATCGTGGATTCTTGGGCCAGCTTCAAATCTCCTTCAAGTTTCCTCTTAGCTCTTTCAAGGTCCATGCGAAGTTTCTTCTCTTGCTCCAGTGACCCTTCAAGCTAAACAGAAGAAGGTCATAAATTCTCTGCTAACCAGAACCTAATTTCTCACTGGATTTGTTCTCTCCATATGATATTTTGCCTACATCATCCACTTGCTGCTCCAGCTTGGTTTTAGCTTTGGTCAGTGTATTAACTTTGTCCTCTTCTGCCTGCAGGTCATCCAGGGTCTGCTGATGAGCCTCTTGGAGAGCTTTCTTTTCCTTTGTCAGTTTAGCAATTGTCTCATCCAAGACTGCCATCTCTTCAGTGAGGTTTTTCACCTGTCAGAGTTGAACAAATGCAATTAAGGTAAATGGATATAAAACACTGTTTGTGAAAAAACAGGCATATTTTAGAATGATTGTTACAGAATCCAGCTTATACCTTATTTTCTGTGGCATGTTTCTCCTTTTCAACCTTGGCCAATGTCAACTCAAGGTCATCAATATCTTTCTTCAGCTCTGAACATTCGTCCTCCAGTTTCCTCTTTTTGGCTGTCAGCTCAGCGTTCATCTCCTCCTCATCCTCTGCTCTTTCAGTCAGCTCCTTAATTTTAGCTTCAAGTTGGATTTTGGTTTTGATCAGCTGGTCACATCTTTCCTCAGCATCAGCCAAGCCATCAGATTCCTATAGTGGAACAGTTATTAGACTGTTTTCTAAAAGGTTGGTTATTGTTCTAAGAGTATTTGTTTCCTAATAACTTTTACTGTGTTATTTTATGGTCATGGTTGTTATGACACTTCTACTTATAACTCATATTATTAGTCTCTTACAGTTTTCTGAGGAAAAAAGCCAACCATTTGGCCTGAAATGTCTACATCTTCAACACAACTTGGAAAGGAAAAACAAACTATTTTCATATATCTGGCCATAAATGAAACCTCTCTTACTAGTTCATATTTTTGACACATATTTTTAATGCTTGGGTACGTCAAGTATGGCTTGACTGA
This sequence comes from Pelusios castaneus, assembly GCA_007922175.1. Classification (NCBI taxonomy): domain Eukaryota; kingdom Metazoa; phylum Chordata; order Testudines; family Pelomedusidae; genus Pelusios; species Pelusios castaneus. Next base: position 8,103,311 of record ML685815.1, read on the forward strand.
ATATCAAATCTGAGACTGGACCCACAGACATGGAGCCCATGGTTTCCATATGACTCCACACAGAGCCCCACTAATATCAAAGAGGTTTCCTGGAGCAGATCCTTTGCAGGGTCTAGCCCTGACACCAACATATTGTTAAAACTGAGGCCTAATCCTTCAGAGGGCCTGGCTGAGAAATAGAGTTACATCCAATCCCGAATCATCTACTGGGGTTTTTTTTTTTTTTTTAAAAAAAAAAACCAAACAAACAAACAAAAAATAAAACCAAACTGAGGTACTTTCCTTAACTTTTCATGTACATCCTGTACCTCATGGACTAAAGTTTGTAACAGTTATTTTCACAAGGACAGGTGTAGGCACAGGCACTATAGGCCTGGGTGTAGGGCTTCAAGGCTGAAGTCATGTGGCTATAGTACAATCTCAGAGCACACAGTTTGGCAAAAGGGTCTTGCCCTTGTGGTTATAAAGAACAGGTTGAAAACATGATCCAAGTACAACTGATGCAGTGACAACCACCTAAGTTTGCAGACAGCCTAAAACAATAGCTCTGAGAGAGTGGAATTGCCCCATTTATCTCCAAGGGGGATGATCTCCAAGCTGTTCTGCTTTGGTGGGCAAGAGAGACGCCATTGAAGCAGAGGAATGTGTGGGACCATAGTGGAAGGGTGCATACACAAACATTCTGCCTCATAAAGTAAGTACTCAAGGGACTGCTACCTTTACTTCTGCAGAGAGAGGGGAGGACCCTATATCCACCACAGCTGTTCCAGAGGAGTGGAGGCCCTTTTCACCTCTTCTGGCAGAAAAAAGAGGACCCTGCACCATGGTCACTGCTTCCCTTGGTAGGGAGGAGCCTCTCTGCACTGCCTTTTCGACTGTGTATGTTGGGAGGAATAGACCACAAGGATGGGGCTTTGGGACCACAGATTGCATCAGCCACAGATTGCCTTAATCTAGCCTGGATGGAATAAATGGCATACAAACTATCAATGATACAGCAGATATCTAAATTCCTCATGGCTTGTGACTATGTTGTGATTATCACAGTACGTTGCCATGGACAAGGCAGGAGTATTTAGCAAGCATAACTTTGCTTGTCTGAATTTGCTTACTGTCACCTTGTTTTAGAGCATGACCTGTCAGATGTGACAGGGACTGGTTTTATTTATTTATTTATCTATATAATAATTATATTTTCTTTTTGATACTCTATATTTTAAATGGGAATATTTTCTCTTGGCCAAACACTGACTCCATTATTGCTTGTGCATCTTGTGTTGGGAAAGTTGCATTTGGAATTTTCAAGTTTAGAATCTATTGTGCAGTGAGGGTCGAACACACTGCTGAAACTCACAGCCTGCACTTGCAGCTGCAGGTCATTTTTCTCTTGCAGCAGGGACACCATTTTTTCCTCCAGTTCTTTCCTCTTTGCCTCAGACTTAGCAAGCTCTTCCTTGGTTTTCTCAAACTCTTCCTTCATGTTGGCCATCTCCTTCTCAGCTTCAGCACTCTTCAGCAAGGGCTTGATCTTGAAGTACAGCTTCATCCAAGGCCAGTGCTTAACGTTCATGAATGAGCGAAGGTTGTACTGGATACAGAAGATGGACTCTCTATAATGTAATCAAAATATATGTTCAGTGTCATGGGTCAAATTCAGAGATGACTCCAAAGGCCAGATTCTGCAATGCTATTAATTGTGAGTAGTATTTATTCAGCCAAGTAGCTTCATTGAGTTCAAATGGGATCTTTACATGAAAAAGTACTACTTTAAGGGATGCAGACTCTGGATCTGCTTCAGTCTTAGAAAGTCTCGAGGGAGTAAAAATCTATATTATATTATATTATATTATATTATATTATCCATGTGCATGTTGAGCTAATGTATGTTCTCTGTTGACTCATGCTCACTTGCTGGGATGGAAGTTTCACTCCCTCTTTACACATTTCAGCTGTAATTGACCCACTGAATCCAATGAGTGTTTTGAAGTCTAGGGCCTGGTCTACACTTACTGGGAAATTAAGCAGCAATTGATGAGAGTTACTCAAGCTACCCAGAGTAGCTTATGTAGCTCCCATTGATTTCTTAATTCTTCTCCTACATGACATCTTCACTGCACCATGCCAACAGGAAATGCATCCCTGTTGATGCAGCACAACACCACTTGCCAAAGTGGTCTTAATAAATCAACCTCTGGCAATGTCTGCATTTGATTGAGCACATCTTTACTAACATTTATTCAAACTCAAAAGATCGATACTGCACTGTTGGTAGTGCAGCTAGCAGTATAGACATAGCCTAAAAGACTCTGAGGTGGTGTAACTCATATGCTGAGGAGCCCAAGAGAATTTAGTGTAAAAGTAACCAAGTCGAAGGTCTACATTAATGTTATCCACCCCTAGTTTAACATACACTTTCCTGCACCTTCTTCTAGCTCCTTGGCATGCCAGTTACACCCATTTTCTCTCTCAGATAGAGCCGGGCAAATAATTGATTTGTTGGTTGGCTGGCAGTTCTGAAAACTAAACTGAAAAAAATTCAGTTGGGTTAAAACTGATTTTATTTTAAATTATTGAAAAAGTCAGAAAACTTTTAATTTGAATGGAACAAAACATTTCCCTGTGATTTCAGATATTTCAATCTTTTCCCAAATAAAAGCAAAGGAGAAAAAGCTCTATCGAGCAGGGATTTGCACTTTGGGTTTTTTCTCCAGCAAATGCCTTACACTATAGGCTAGGGGCACTCTCAGTATCTCCTGTGGAAGCTGCTATACTTGGTATTAAAACACTTGACTGGTTGTTGGCCCAGAGACAGACACAGACTACAAACACCTCTGTAGCTTGGTGCTCCCTCCTGTGTGATGGCAGAGCTTGGTTCAATGGAAATAAGAGAGGATGAGAGAACTGTTCTGTCCCCCACTCGACTAACCTATAGCATGGTGGCACTCACATACAGGAGTGAAGATCCGTATTAACTTTGGTTCTCCTCAGTAAGGATTATAACCTGGTCTCTGACCTCCTGGGAAAGTGCCAGGTATTCTGGCAGTCCTTCTCTGTTTCTTTTGTGAATGGCACCTAAGGTCCCCTGTGAATCTTGCTTGGACATTTCCTTGGGCCTAAACTATCAGCAAATTCATGGCTAGTTTTGGTCACCAGAAACTGCATTTTTCAGCACATAAACTATTTGTCTGAAAATTTTCACCCAGGTCTATTCCCAAACATTCACCCATCGACATAGTAGAAGAATGAGATCGAAGTCAGACTGACTGCAAGAGAATCCATTCTACAACTTTGTTCAATTTTCCTGTGAGGTGATTATGGACCCAACAAACAAAATACAGTAAATTGCTACCTCCGTTCCATCATCCTCTTGAACTCCACTCTCATCAAGAAGCCGCGACACATGGCTTGTGTGCGTGTGATGAGCTGTGCTAGTTTATCATCTCTCATCTCCTCTAGAAGACCCAGGAGTCCCGCTTTGAAGAACACCTTGAAGAAAGGAATGTTACAAAACATCACTTTCATTATGTACAGAATACAAATAGACGGTGTTTGAATCAAAGGGTGTTGGTACCTTGGTGTGACCAAATTTATACTGGGTGTGATCAACGTCAATGGACCCAAGAAGCTTCTCAGAAGCCTTTTTGCTGTCAATGAATTGTCCTTCTGGAATAGCACTTGCATTTAAGACCTTGTATCTGTGGGAGAAAACAAAATATGAAGAAGGTCACTGTGTTCAGACTTCTTGGATGCAGTGGCCAGATCTTTCTTGCTGTCTTTGTCCTCCTATGAAGTCCTATTCTGAGTTCCCATAAAGAGACCCATCATGAAATTCAGCTTTAGGGTATTTAAAGAGCTCTGCAGTCACCTGACCTGTTCACTTCACTTCTCACCCACCCCATCCTCCTCACACCATATAGAAAAATTGTGGCATTTTTGCTGCTTTTATAGATTACACCAATTTGGTGCTAAATGTCTTTTAATTTCTTCTGTAAACACAGCATGTGCTGGGTGCTGCATTGACTGCAGTAGTTAAAATAGTTACAGAATGCAAGCTACTCAAGAGAAAGAGTAATGAATAGGGACTAAGAGGAGTCTGACCTCTGTTTAAAGTCTGCATAAATGATTCTGCTGGGGAATCCTTTCCTGCAAATTCGGATCCCTTCCAGCACGCCATTACACCTGAGCTGGTGAAGGACGAGTTCATGTTCCATGGCACCTTAACAAATCACAGCAGGAATTAGCACCTTACTGTGCCACCCAGAGGGAACAGCTGCATCTCACTAAGATCTCTATACATGGGCGCTTCTTACCAGGTGTCTTCGTTTCATTGGGAATGAGGCATCGCACAAAGTGAGGATGAGTGCTTCTCAGATTGGACATCAGCTTGTTTAAATTCTCCTGTGAGACCAGAAGCAAAGGCTGAGGTTAACCAATGTTACATTTGCATATGCACCGTTACATGCAGTAAAATGTTTATAATGAGATCATGATTTGTAGCAAACTGCTGATCAGGGTTTAAACTTCAGACAAATTAGCTGTCAGGTCTTCCCAGTTGGAGCCATTCTAATCTAAGTCTCCCTTTTTCTTGTCATTTGAAACTTCTTAATAAATGGAAATTAAATAATTAAAAATAGCACAACTGAATTGATGGGAAATGGCCACCAGGACTGGCAGAAGAGCCACTGCAGTTGATGAAACATAAGGCAACTCTCAAATAACTGGGATAAGCATCAGAAGCTTATTCTCAACTTAAAAATTTTAATGGATGGTATGGGAGGATAAAATACAGGCCTTAATGCAGACTCTCCACTGCTCACCACCTCATTTAGTTACTGACACCTGAGCAACATGCATGTGAGGTTGGTATCAGACATTGTCTCTCATGTGAGCTAGGGAAAAATTGTGATGGGGAGTACTGTACACCCTGCTTGCCCTCCTTTGCTTCAGTGAAAGGGACACCCAAGCTGTCAGGCGGGGAGAATCAGGATACTGGAAAGGCTGAGAAAGGAGAGCGGTGAGAGGCAGAAGGGAAGTGAGACACAATGACACACGTGTAACTTTGTCAGCTCTTAAGTTATAATAAGAGATGTAAAGGGCCATCTGTGGGCCAGATCCCAATGGAACATCCACATGTGGGGGGGGGGGGAGGCTGCACAGTGTATGGCCCTGAATCAATCACCTCTGAGAAGGAAAGTAGAGAAAGAGCATGTTATGCCCCATAGCAGAGAATGCTATCAATACTGACATCATCGAGAGGAGACAGAGATTCTGGCCCATATCTTGTGTCATTAATTAGTCAAAACTCTGAGTGACTTGAATGGAGGTTTTGGTTGATTGAAGACTGCACTCCTTTGCACTTCATAAGAAGGGAGGTTTTTTCATGTCAGTGCCAACTGGAAACAGGGCTTTCCAGAGTTAAAGGAAGTCGTCTTTCCTTTTTCACATAGAAAAGAAATGTATAGTGAACAATCTACTGTACCCTGAAAAGAGCAGACACGGTCTGGAAAGAAGAACCCTTCTTCTTGCCTCCCTTCTTTCCACCACCACCACTCTCTAAATAATACAAGAAAATGGTGCAGTTAAAATTTAAGGATCTCATGGGTGCATCCAATGAAGACATACATTTTGTATATTTTTCAATGCTCTAGGAGCCACCTCTTCTGCATCAAAAAAAATCCTAATGTCCCACTAATTTACCTGCGTCTCCACCATATGTGGCAAAGAGCAAAGCCAGTGTTTTCATTGATGATTTCTGGTACAGCCCAATGACGGTTTCATTCAGGGGGTCCTTGTTCTTCTCAAGCCAGCCTGAGATGTTGTAGTCCACAGTGCCAGCATAGTGCACCAGAGCAAAGTGGGCCTCAGCCTTTCCTTTGGCAGGCTTGGGCTTCTGGAAGTTATTGGACTTGCCAAGGTGCTGGTCGTAGAGCTTGTTCTTGAAAGAAGTGTCAGTTGCCTTGGGGAACATGCACTCCTCTTCCAGGATGGAGAAAATACCCATTGGCTGAAAGGAACAGCGAGAGAGAGAGAGAGAGAGAGAGAGAGAGAGAGAGAGAGAGAGAGATTACAAATCAGCCTCCTAGACAATATGAGCATTTTGTGGTAGTGTTCAGAAGGCACACTGCATCAGTGGCCGTGCTTCAACAAGGTGAAATTAGGCTAACCTACCTATGTCTATTGGTAGATTTGAATAGATTGAAGATATAGCTCATGGAAAGTCACCTTGCATGTGCTAGACAGACTTTGTGTGGGCTAGAGAGATAATGTGAATGAAACAGGAATCATTCCAAACCTGCTATAGCTGGGGGTGAGGTCAGTGCAGTTCTTTAGCTGGCCTTAAAATAATATCTGTACCCGGTAAGTGAAAAGAGTTCTAAAACTGATACCACCCCTTTCTTTGTGGAAGGGAGCAGAGACTGGGGTTGCTCCTGTACAGTTACGTCTGGCTGTCTTGTGGCCCTATCCCAAAGTTTACTAACTATGGATTGGAACTCATAGGCTCTAAAGTCAGAAGGGACCAGTATGATCATCTAGTCTGACCTCCTGCACAATGCAGCCACAAAAGCTCACCCACCCATTCCAAAAATAAGCCTCAAACCTATAACTGAGTTAGAAAAGTCCTCAAATTATGATTTAAAGACTTTAAGATATAGAGAATGCACCAGCAAGTGAAAAATTCCCCATGCTTCAGAGGAAGGAAAAAAACCCAGAGCCCTAGCCAATCTCCCCTGGGGGAAAATTCCTTCCCGACCCCAAATATGGTGATCAGTTAAACCCTGTTAGTCCATTAGAAGCTAAGAGCCCTTGAGCATATAAGGGATAAGAACCTTCTCTATGAGCTCAATGCAGGCAGCCAAGTCCATCCCAAAGTCAATGAACTCCCATTCGATTCCTTCCTTCTTGTACTCCTCCTGCTCCAGCACGAACATGTGGTGGTTGAAAAACTGTTGCAGTTTCTCATTGGTGAAGTTGATGCACAGCTGCTCCAGGCTGTTGAACTACACAAAGACAAAAAAAGATGCATCTATTAGGAAATTTTCAGCACTCCTACTCTAGGCCTCCAGATATACATAAAAAAGGCTCCTCTTTCAGCTCATCTTATCTGGGTAACTAACCCTGCTCTAACGGGTGCTGAGACCTCGTCCCTAAGACCAGCCAGGTGTTTGGGGATTTGAGTCTGAGCTCTGCCTAGACATTTGCAGCCTCAGGCCCAGGCTTATTCAACTATTTCTGTGTTAGTGACTGGGCCCGCCCAGCTCAGACATGTCCAGATACTCAGACCCACACCTGCCTGGGAGCTAGTGAGCTGCCCTTTAGGTGCCATAAAGACTGACAATAACGTGGGTCAGGTACAGGATCATTTCTGTGCTATCCTATTAACAATTTGAAGGCACTTTCTATGCCATTGCCATTTCTACACGTACCACACACAGTCTACCCAGAAATGGAGCCACTGTGGGGGAAGATTGAGAGAAAACAGTTTTTGCAGAATAGTCAGCTTTTTCCTGGAAATCATTTAAATTTTTAAAAAATGTTTTAAAAGGCCCTCAAAGTTCTCAGAACCCCCGAGTGTCCCTTCCAGGAACCTGGGGTCAAATTCCTCCCTGCTCCTTACATCAAAGATCTCAAAGCCAGCAATGTCCAGGACACCAATGAAGTACTGCCTGGGCTGCTTGGTATCCAGCTGCTGATTGATACGAATGACCATCCACAGGAACATCTTCTCATAAACAGCCTTTGCCAGAGCCCCCACTGAATTGTTCACCTAGACAAATGGGAGAAGGCCCAGAGTTATTGTACAAAGTTACGGAGTTACCATACAAAGCAGAGGAAGAAGCCCCGGTGTGTTAATTCAAACTATCAGTTCTCAATCACTGATTGTTACCTGTTGCACAGTTTGACCTTTGGTTACATATTCATTCCCAACCTTGACTCGGGGGTAACACAGGGCTTTGAGCAGGTCAGCCGAGTTCAGGTTCATGAGATAGGCTGCTTTGTCAGCCACTAAACAAAGAGTGAGAGGAACTAATTAATACCTTAAATTTGGACTTTTTAGTCTTTTATATTGACTAGAAAAGCACAATGAGATCTGTTTGTATTCCACTAGTTATCACATACTATTTGTAACTTCAGTAATTCTGTAGCTTTACTGCTCCCTTTTAGTCTTGCTAAATTGTTTTGCATTTGCCTGGGAGGGTTTGTCCATCAAATGATTTTAAGAATTTGTTCAGAAATACCTTACAAGGCTTAAATAAGAACTATATTTAAGGAGAAAGAAGCAAGTTAACAGACAGAATGAAAAAAAATGATTTTGAAGTTCTTTCTTTGCCATTTTATTCTGCAGCCTGCCTGGAGATTCTGATTTCTGAATGATCAGCATAAAGAATTCAGTTTAGTGGCTATCTACCATGCTGACCTATGCCTGTACATACACTGACTTCAACAGGATTATAATAGTTGTATATTAGTGCAGCATTTGGCCTAAAAATAAATCAGAAGCATTCTCTTCAGGTTCACACCACGTCCCTAATCATGTCCACAAAGCGTGTATGTGGCTTCTTTGGGGACAGGCAGGAACTGTGCATGCCTTCTGGGACAGAATGGAACTTCATGATGTTAAAATAGTATAAATACACAATGCTGACCCTATCCTACCATGACTTCCCCACTGGCTGTTGCATTTCATAGCACGGTACATGGGCTGTTTAGGCAATAATAAAACCCCCATGGCCCTTTCATGTGTGAAGCCCAGCTGCTTTACAAAGATGGCTATTTTACAGCTGGAGAGGTTGCAGTGCTTACACCAGTCATTTACATTCCTGCACAGCAGATGTTTTGCACTGCTTCAACAAAAGGATGAGTCATGCCTTTTGTTTCTTCATTTTTGCAGAGGGGTCTTCCTTTAGAATTAAATACCACTTTAATTCTCTCTATTGAATTGGTGCTGCTCTATTAATGCCATGCTATGACTGAGGGTTTTCAATTGCAGGGAATTCAAAATTAAGGTTACAACCACAACTGGCCCCCTGGTGCCCGAGTTGTATTTCCTTTTGGTATCTGTGCTCACTTCCCCAACCCTCCTCAATCAGGTCTTAATTGGTGTTAGCTTTTGTTCATGTAGAAACTCAGTTATAATATTGTAGTAATGTGATTTTAAATTAAAGAGCTATATTATGATGGACTGTGCACTTAATTAAATCATTACATGCTTTTATATCCATATTCTACATAAAGGACATTCAGAAATTCCACATAGAAATGACTGGAGATAGTGCAGTTCTTGGAAGGTTGTCATATGACTGTCTGGAAGAGGGGAAACTGGGCATGCACTGCTTGCTCCTTTCAAGCACCGAAAGTTTCTTTATTTCTTACTCACTGTTGTTAGGTCAGTCCTACCAAAGCCATCTTCCTTGGGCCATTTTGAACAAAACTACTTCATAATTCCTCCAATGCATCAAAAGTAAATGCTAACTCTACCTATTCTACTAAAGTATGAAAAATGGTTGTCTTCACCCCGGAATAATTCCAATGTGGCCTAAAAGGGATGATTTTGCTAAACTTTCACTGCAACTTCAGCATCTGGCTGAGAAAAACATTACAATTCCATAGATACCTTTTCAAAATGGTGGCAGGGCCTGATTTTCAACAGTGTTTAGGTGACTAAAGACGAGGACAGCACCTGGTGGGATTGTCAAAATCCCTCATGCAGGTTATGAACCTAGGTCCCAGTGATTTCAACAGGAGGCAGGTGCTGACACGGTTAGGTGCTCTTGAATGTTCCACGAGGCATATATCTTCATTTTAATGTGCCTAACTATCTTTGTAAATCTGACCCTAAGAGACTAAAAATAATGCTTTTCAACTATAGCATCTCTGCCAAAATATTACAACACCAAAAAGGCAACCACTTGGATTTTAAAACACCTTTCCCAGAAGACTAAACACAGATGTGCACACACAAGTAAAGAAGTGTATTAAAATCACCTTTCATATATTACATTTTGCCTTCAATTATCAGAGTACATTGAAGATTATGGAACTTTCCTTTTGAAGACAGAAATGTGCTCTCTACCCATTAATTTGCTACATAAATCTCTGATACGCTAATTAGAAATAGATAAACTTTGGCACTCAGTCATATTTTATATTCTGTAGACTGAGATGGCCTTTTGTCTTGCTGTTTCTTGCTGTTCAGGCCACCCAAAGCACAAGGAAGCTGCCCAAAACAGGTGGCATATGACTTTGGTGGTGTAAAAATGGTGTTCCTGGAGGCAAAGAGAGTATGCTGGGGGCTGGAGAGAGTTGGGCCAAAGCTCTAGTATTTCCTCACCAACCAAGTGGTCCCCAGGGGCAATTCCAGCAATATAATTCAGATCAGCCCTTATAGCCACCTTCTCCAGGCTTTGAACTGTGCCAACACACAGCTCAGCACAAGGGACGATTAAGGTTTAGGTTTTGCTTGTATTATTAAGAGTTTAGCTAAAATTTTGTTAATACCTTCTGTGCCATCTGGCTCTGCCTGCTCCTCTCGCTGCTTCTGCTTGAACTTCATGTTCCCGTAGTGCATGACTGCTCCGGTCAGCTTGTAAATGGCCGTTTTTTCATCTGCACTGAAGCCCAGGATGTCAATGGCGCTCTGTCAACATAGTCAGTAAAAGAAAGAGCTAGAACCTAAGTGATTTAAGAGCCAAATCCCCATTAATTGACAATGGGATTTCAGCTCCTAAATCACTCTGATGCTTTCCCCTTTCTCTAATAGTCGCTGGGCTAATTTCTGCCTGTTACTCACATCTGTGGCCATCAACTCTTCCTGGTCATCGATGCTGGCTACAGTGATCTCACCTTGACTCACAAAGGGGAAGTCGTAGGGGTTGGTGGTGATCAGAAGCATCTCTGAAAAGAAGAAAAGATAGCAGTTTTTACCTGCTGCACAGTTTGGCCTTTGGTTATTGATTCATACCCCACCTTGGCTCAGGGTAACACAGGGCTTTCGGGGTATGTCTACACCCCACTGAGGATACAATGGTTGTATTCTTTATGTCCTCAATGGCTCATCAGGATACTCCCTGAGACCATTCTACCTGGAAAATTCCTAAACATTAAGGAGACAATGGTTGTTCACACCCTCCCGTCTAATGACACAAGTTAAAGTATGGATATAACATCAAATTCTTAACTTCTAATCGAAATAGAATTCCTAGACATAAACTATATAATCATTCCCAGCAAATTACTGCCTTTCTATTGATACCAAACATGACATAGTTCCTATGGATTATAGCATTTATGAGATATCCATAGAAAATAATATCATAAATGCTTCCCTAAATCCAGACAGCATCACACACAGGGCTCTGCCCTTTGCCCCATTGCACACAGGGGGTGCCCCCCCCCGCCACCGTGGACCTGCCCAAGGTCCCCCTAGCCCCACAAAGTCAACCTAGAGCATCCAGTGTGGACGCTCTAGGTCGCCTTTGTAAGTTCCCCTTTAAGTCGACTTTAATTTTAAGTGTAGACACACTAAGTCGACTTAACTAAGTCAACTTTAAGTCGACTTAGTTAAGTCGACTTACTTGAAGTCGACTTAAAGTGCAAGTGTAGACATAGCCATAGATCTGTGTGTGAACTGTAGGGATGGGCTTAGGCTGAAACCTGAGTCTGACCCTGGGTTTATAATACAGTGCAGACATGCCCATAACTGCCCAGGTAAAGGAGATCATCAGAAGTTGTTGTGATCAATTAAACCAAAAAAGTTAACACAATTCTCACCAATTAGTTCTGGCCTCTTGTTGGACATGATCTGATAAAATATGTGGTAGCTTCTTTCCGCCTTCAACTGGAAAGTGACCCTAGATTTCTCCAGCAGATCTGGCAAGGTAGGTAAAATATAATTAGCCACAAGGAAATACAGTAAGAAAGAAAAGAAGAAAGGAAAGAACCAGAAAGGATGGTGACCCTTCAAGGGAGGTCTCTTACATGTTTCAATGTCAGCAGAAGCCAGTTTCCCAGTGGCACCAAAGTGGATTCGGATGAATTTACCCTTTATAGAAAAAAAAGTCATTTCATGTAAAACCGTCAGAGGCAGACTCCAGGAGTGGGGATTTGCAACGTTGCCTGGAGGATCCTTACAGCAGTTTTGCAATCCCAGTCTAGATTTATAGTATCACTTTTCTAATAACAGGAATGTAAATGGCCCATCATTGCGCTTCTGACCAGGACCAATTTGTCAAAAAGACTTACAAAACGAGAGGAGTTGTCATTCCTCACTGTCTTGGCGTTACCAAAGGCCTCCAGCAGGGGGTTGGCGCTGATGATTTGATCTTCAAGAGTCCCCTACAAATAATAGTTAAATTAAGGCTTCTTAAAACCATGTGGCAGTTTCAAAACAGAGCATTTAACCCCATTTCTAGTGACCAACTCACTTGCAATTTGCCTGACTCTTCCTTCTTCTTCTCCCCAGAAACTGCAATTGTTGCAAAGTACTGGATGACACGCTTCGTGTTCACAGTCTTTCCGGCACCGGATTCTCCGCTGTCAGATCAGACAGAGAAGCAGAGAACACATAACCAAAGAGTTTCTTCCTGAAGCACACAGGAAAACCAACATAAACCAGAGCAGGGAAATATACATACGTGATCAAGATTGACTGATTCTCCCGATCTATGAAAGAAACAGAACCAAAGAGACTTTTAATCAGGTTACTGAGTAACATCGAACTGACTGAAAACTGAGTGAAACAAATAGGTGCTGAGATTTATAAAGAGACCTCAGGGCATTAGGCAACTGAGTGAAAGTCCATGGGAACTGGGGACCCATCTCCTTTCAGCCCCTTCAAAAATCCTAACTATAATAAATGAGAAATATAAGCTCATGTAGATCAATAGAGCCATCACAGGATACCTAGATCTGCTTCCCTTTCACAGAATTCCCTTTTACAGAAATCAGATCAAGCTAGTTATATATCTGCACGGCAAAGGGTTATAGAGAATAATGACCTGAAACTCAGTTAACAAGTATCTGTATGGCACCAGTCAGTGCAAAATGTATAAGTGCTCAAGGTACAGGGGAGTAGAGAATTTTGATGTATCGGTTTGCACAAGTGTAAATGACACACAACATAAGAACATACAAACAGCCATACTGGGTCAAACTAATGGCTCATCTAGCCCAGTGGTTCCCAAACTGGGGGTGTGCATGAAGAAAATCCAAGGGGGGCGCGAGGCTGTGAATTTTTCATAGCAAAAACTTATTTTATCAGCGTACAGAATTTTTAATTTTCAAATTTTATACCACGAAAGGCATTTTGAACTTTCTAGCAAATGAAAACTTATAAAACCTATTTGTGGTTATATTTAATTGTACAATTACAAATTGAATTTTTGTTAAAAGGGGGTTGGATGATGCTAAAGAAGAGGTGGGGAGGCATAAGGGTTTCTCAAAAATAAGAAAAGAGGCGTAATGCTGAAAAGTTTGGGAGCCTCTGATCTAGCCCAATATCCTGTCTTCTGACAATGGCAAATGCCAAGTGCTACAAAGGGAATGAACAGAACAAGCAATCAACAAGTGCTCCATTCCCAGCTTCTGGCAAATACAAGCTAAGGACATTTCAGAGCATGGTTTTGCATTCCTACCCATCCTAGCTAATAGTTATCGAGTTATTTTTTGAACACTGTTATTGTCTTGGCCTTCACAATATCCTCTGGCAAGGAGTTCCATGGCTTAACTGTGTGTTTTGTGAAGAAATACTTCCTTTTGTCTGTTTTAAACCTGTCACTATTCATATGATTTGGAGATCTAATTCTTGTGTTAGGAGAAAGAGTAAACAACACTTCCTTATTTATTTTCTCCACACCACTGATGATTTTATAGATCTCTATCATAATTGTCTGTTTTCCAAGCTGAAAATTGTCTCATGAATCTCTGCTCATATGGAAGTTCTACGGGGATAGCCATGTTAGTGTAGTTCAGCAAAACAAAGAGTGCCAAATGACTCCTTGTTTGTTTTGCTCATATGGAAGTTGTTTATACCCCTAATCATTTTTGTTGCCCTTTTCTGTATCCTTTGCAATTCTAACGTATCTTTTTTAGATGAAGCAACCAGATCACCATACAGTATTCAAGAAGTGAGTGTACCATGAAGTTAGATAGAAAATATCATATGGCCTCTATCTTATTATCCGGCTCTTTCCTAATGATTCCCAACATTCTGTTAGCTTTTTTGACTGCCACTGCACACTGAGTAGATGTTTTCAGAGAACTAGCCACAATGGCTCTAAGTCTTTTGAATGGTAACAGCTAATTTATACCCCACAAGAGGCAGAGCCAATGAGAATCAGGCTTCTTGAGAACAAAGTGTCACGATTTTTTGACAATTCCTCTTTTGTCTCAGGTAAAGCCAGAATGTTCAGAAGCAGATAAAGACATTCTGTGCTTTTCCTATTAACCATTGTGACAAAGTTCCTCCTCTATCTTGGTGGGTCCCATGCTTCACTCTAGCAGTGGGTCTGTTTCCCTTAGGCCTCCAGGCCCGGGAAAGGTCCTTTGCTCCCCTTTGGGCAGGGTTTTTTCCTTCCCCCAGTCTTTGTACCTGTGGAGATCTTCCTGACCAGCATTCTGCTCCTTTTCTAGATCTTTCTGCCTTCCAACTGCACCTTGCCTCCTCTCATACACTCCCATAGCTCTCCTCACTCTCATACTCCAGATACCCCCTTTCTCTGAAGGGAAGGCTTTTTAACAAGTCCTGAGTGGGACCTTAATTAGCTCCAGGTGTGCTAATTAACTAGGTATAACCACTGCTCAGCTACAAGGGGAAAAAGGACTTGCTGAGCCTGGGGCTAATATGTTGGTTTTCTAGAACTCTCCATAAACCCTCCATTCTGACCCTGTCATACCATGCATTTGTGAACTTCTGAAAAGGTTTGATTTGGGTTCTCCAAGAGCTGGCTAATGTTTGGATCAAGTTCAGTTTGTCTCTGGACAAATTCCTGTTTGCACATTGCTAGTTTTAAATGATTTTGGCGTCTTTAGCTGAAGATCATACTTCCCAGAGAGAAGACTCTGGTTCTCCTTAGGAAGTTTATGTACAATCATTGTATTAGTTACTCACCAGTTAACATGAACTGATAGGCATTGTCAGAGATGGAGAAGATGTGGGGTGGAGCCTCTTGACGCTTCTTCCCTCTGTAGGCAGTCACAACTTCTGGGTTGTACACTGGCAGCCACTTGTAAGGGTTGACAGTAACACAGAAGAGACCTGAGTAGGTCTGAAAGAAAGGTAGATAACATGATTAGTTTCCACAGGATTTAGTGCAGCTGTCATTATGGAAATCAAGAAACGACTTCAGCCTGTCCTTACATAGATCATCCAGGCTGCATAGCGCTCTTTGAGGTTATACAGGACAGCAGGTTCATGGAGGTGGGTCATCATCGCCATATCCTCAATTTTATCATATTTGGGAGGGTTCATGGAGAAGACTTGATCTTCTTTAACAGTCAAAGTCTGGAAGGAAACAAGAGACCCATTTCTGTCAAAGCTAAGAATACAGAAGGAATTAAATGCTATTCTTTACTCCATGTTTTACTCACTTCTCCTTTTTCAGTTTTGACTGTGACCTTCCCTCCTTCCCTGCTCTGCAGAACGCTTTTCACATAGGATTCCTTGGGATGCACCACAAAGACTGCTGACTTGGCATCAAAAGGTTTGTTCTGGTCCTCAATTCGCTCCTTCTCTGACTTTCGGAGAAAAGGAGCTGCCGCCCCAAAGACGGCCATCTCAGCATCCGAAGACATGGCTGCGGTTTTCTAGGGCAGTTCAGCTGAGTGCTGATGGGGAGAAAATGTGTGACATTGACTCATGTGCTGTTTACTTAGAATAATCTGCCATGCCAGTTTCTTAATGCTAGTTTAAGTGGCCCCACGTCACTCCCAACTGCCCCTCAGGGGACTTGGGCACAGGCTTTCTTACCCATTTTAGATCCAGACACTCATTTTTGGGCTTCTATTTGGGCTTCTGTTAATTCTTCCCCCACCCCAGCTATCCCTTGCCTATTCACATTTCTAAAACCACAGACCTTGCTGTTCCAGTGGGATGCAGTCCCTTATTCACCCACAGTTATTGATAAGGACAATGTAAGCAAATCCCTGCGTGAGGGACCAAGAAGAGGCAAAAACACACTAGTAAATTTGAAAGCCCTCATTCTTGGGTACATTTTAGACTGTATGTTACAATTACTGTGAAAGCGTTGTTGGGGGCACTAAAGAGTGGGCAAGCAGGGTGCGTCTACACTTAGAAATTAAGTTGACTTAAGGAGGCTTAAGTCGACTTAATTTACTCCACATCTACATTGGGCTTTCTTTAATTCTACTTAAGCTGCTCCTTAAGTCGAATGAAGGAAAAGTTAGTTCGAATTAATAACACCTCGTTTTAATTCAAACTAGTGCTTAAGTCAACTTTATTAAGTCGACTTAAGCCAATGGAGACGCAGAGTAGTGCCTAGGTGGACCTTTTTAAGTCGACTTAAAACGTTAAGTCGACTTAATAAGGCCAAAAAGGGGCCACGTCTACACTTGAAAAGTTAAGTCAACCTTTATTAAGTTGACTTAATAAGGTCCACTTTAAGTCAACCTAACTTTTCAAGTGTAGACATAGCT
>ML685815.1:8129960-8159054 GCA_007922175.1 Pelusios castaneus
GACTTATTAAAGTCGACTTTTTTAAGTTGCCCTTACTTCCTCAGTGTAGCCATAGCCCTGATGAGCTGTGCCAGTGATATCTTCTGTAGCAGCAATGAGCAGCTTGGCAGACTGGGTTCAGTTCTACCAAAAGGACTTAGAGGAGGGACAAAATGCGAGGCCTTCCACAGGTTTAATGGGTGACACAGTTCAGGAAGTGGGGTCAATAAATCACTGGATAGTAAATGAAGAATAATGTTTCACAAACACAAACTAGAGATGATAATGACCCAAAATACTCAAGAAGGATGCCAGTGGTGAATGAACAGCAAAAGAAGCACTGAGATAATCACGTCTGAGGAAAAGGATAAAGATGACTGTAGACAGTTGCTCCCAGCCTCTAGCCCTCTCAGAGGTCTCCCCTCCTCTCCGAACAACAGGACACTGAGGAGTCTTCCTGTGCAACCACCCAGGCCAGTTTATTTACAAAAGTGCAGACTACAATGCCCACTCACAACCAGACCTCTGTAGGCCCTGAGATGTAGGGCTTCTTCTTACCAGTAGCAGGAGGCACACTGAGCTACCAAGCTCCCCACTTCCTCACAGGCCACACCTCTCCAGATTGCTCCCCAGCAGGTTTATTAATCTACCCCTCCCAGGGAAACAGTTCTCATTTGCCTCCTTGAGCCAGGGTCTAGCCTGAGCTAATAAATGCTTTCAGCAGCTGGTGCTCCTTCCCCTGCTTCTATGGCCCTGCTAGTGCCTATTACTCTAGCCCAGGCACAAGGGTGGGAGAGGGAGAGGCTGGCAGAGGCCCTGAGAAACTTGTTCTCCCTCCTCTTTACCACAATGACCAACTGAACAAAAACGGAGTAGCTCGAATGATGGACTGCATAAAAAGGAGGATGACAATAACCACAAAAAAAAGAAAGACTATGACAAGGAAGATGACCAAGCATGAAAAGACAAAGACAACAGTCAATTAAAAGGACAACATTGACAATGATGACTGAATACAAAAAAGGAAATGATGTTGGTGATAGGCCACAAAGAGAAGACTAAGAAGTGTGACAATTAAGCAGTAAAAGAAGAGATAAAAGTGACTGGAAATTTTAGAGGGTTGTCATGGTGGTGTCTGAATGTGACATGGAGTGGGAAGGCAAAACGTGTTGTACTATAATTGTATAAAGCTCAGGACTTTTCAAGAATGGTATGCTAGTTGGTTGATCCTGTATTTCCAA
This sequence comes from Pelusios castaneus, assembly GCA_007922175.1. Taxonomy (NCBI): domain Eukaryota; kingdom Metazoa; phylum Chordata; order Testudines; family Pelomedusidae; genus Pelusios; species Pelusios castaneus. Next base: position 8,131,181 of record ML685815.1, read on the forward strand.
CTTTGAATGATTTTGTCTGAGGTGACTGTGACAAGCTGCTTCCAGAATCCGGTGCGGTATGCCACTGTAACGCCCTGATCACCACTCCTGAACCCCCACTTCTCCCACTTTGCCAAGTGATTACTCACTCCTGAATCAGTTCACACCAGCCCCCTGCATGTAATTGGTCCCAGGCAGTGGATGGGTGACCTCTGGCTACTAAGACGATGGTCCTCAAGCTAGCACTCCCAGCCATCAGATGCCACACAGGAATTCCCATCCTACAGGGATTGGAACCCCACCCCCAATCACCAGACTCATGTCTATCCATTTATCAAAGAAAAATAAATTGATAGGTCCAACCTCATTTATTCACACCCTCTAATGTCCACACAACTTTAGATAAACCAAATACTAGTTTATTGATTAGGATATGATTTTAAATGAGTATATAGCAAATCAGTGCACAATCATTTAATAAAGGGGTCAGGGGTTTCCACAAGTGAATAAAAGGTATAAAACACACGCTAAACTAACACCACTCTTCCAAGACTACTCTTTAGACCAGGGGTTTCCCAACCCCTGGCCCGTGGGCCAAAAGTGGCCCATGAGGCTTTTTAAAATGGCCTCCGCTCAGCTGCCCAGCTGCCGGCTGGGCGCTGGTCCACAGCCACCCAGTCCTGGCATGCATCTGGGAGCCCTACTGCAGCCACCCACCTCCCCTCTGGTCCCAGCCAGGGTGCCGGGGCAGCGGGCCAGTGTGGCGCAGCTGGGGGGGAATGCTAGGGGGAGGAGGATGCCAGCCGGAGCAGTGCAGCTGAGGGGGGCGGACCGGCATGGCTGTGGAGTGTGCTGACTGCTGGAGGTGGCCATGGGCAGCACGGCGTAACGGGGAAGGGTGGGCTGCAGGGGGGCTGGGGCCACGGTCTTGCAGGGCCAAGAGAGGGGGGTGGCTGCGTGGGTCCCGCTGTTGCTGGGCCCCACACGCCTGCCCACAAACTGTCCCTGTTCATAGGCATCCAGCCCCCGCCTTTTTAAAAAAAAACTTTCAATTTTTTTTCAATTTTTAAAAAAAAATCTTTTTGGCTCGAGGGCCACAAATATAATTTTTAGAACCCTAGTCTATTTAATTAAAAATTATTTAAATTTAATTAATTAATTTTAATTAGTTTTAATTAACTTTAATTTGAATTTAATGTATTTAATTTTAATGCAAATTTAATTAAATAGACTGGTGGCCCCTCAGGGTTCTAAAAATTATATTTGTGGCCCTCAAGCCAAAAAGGTTGGGAACCACTGCTTTAAACTATTCTCCTCCTTTGCACCCACAAGACTGGCTCTTGGTGGTGTTCCTCCAGCTTAGGCCCTGCTGCTCCTGTGGATAGGCCAGGATCATTTAATTGCTTCCAAGATGGTCTTTCTCTCTCCAAAACCCAGCAGCTTCTCCCCCTCTCAAAGTGTCTGCATTACTTTTCCATTCCCCCTCAGCCCCTCTTCCTTCTGAGCTGTGGTGAATTCCTTACGTCTACCTCACCTAGGCAGCTAAATTTGCATTGCCTTTGTCATGTAATTCTCCAGCCTCAGAGAGGGAGTCCTGAGGATCTGAGCTATGTAACAAGTTTCACCTCTGTACACATACATGATGCTGCAGGAAACATAATACCACAACAGTAAGTCAAAGCATAAGGGAACCTTGCATAGCATAATTGGCATCAAATCATGCAATTATATTGCAAAAGTGAACAGAAAAAATTGCACAGATCATAGCCCATTGTGCATCACGTGACAATGTCATTTGCCCTTAGGAACATTGTTTTCTAATGATTTTTGTGTCATTTTTGTATTATTGGATATATGTTTGGTTGCTATTATTAAGGAGCACTGAGGTGTTGCTGCATGGTTCTTATAGTACTTATCATTGTTTGTTGGGCAAGGGAGAGCTACCGTAAATGTGCATTATTTGGTTAGGATTGTCTGGCCGTCAAGTTGGTGACCCAGGTTGGTTACTGTTGATTTGGGGGCGGGGGGGGGAGGATAGGTTGCGGTAAGAATTATAGGGAGTTGTGAGTGGGTGTGGGTGTATATGTGTAAGAAGATGATGTATGTAGCTATGTGGCCTTACATTTTATTTCATGGTTTTTGTGGTTTTGAATTGGGCATGAATTACCTGTGAAAACCTGAAACTATACATTTTGCTGGTGGTTTTACATTTTAAAGCTGGGGATGTCATAAAGAAGACACAGGGAACAACTATAAAGTTTCAAGTTACCAACATGTGAACCCTCAGGCTGATCTTCATGGCTCCAGAAATATATTTATACCATTGTCTTTGGGGAATAACTTAGTTTACCAGACAGTAACTTTCAAGAAAATTTCCACCTTATTTCTAAACAAAACCTTTTCTATAATTCTATCTGCAGTGCTGCTTGAAAACAGTTGAAAGAATATTGCCATTAATTACCTCAGAGGGCTTTGGCATCTTTTTCCCTACAAGGGATTTGAGCCATTCATGAGATAGGAATTATGAAGCTAAAACTTGTGCAATTATTTGAAAATTTAGAGAGATAAGCATTTACAAGTGTGCAATGTGTGTTTGATTGTGCAAATGTATCTTGTAAATGCAGAAACCTTAAAAAGGGCAGATCTCATCTGGAATACTGTGTGCAGTTCTGGTCCCCCACGTTTAAGGAAGATGAATTCAAACTGGAACAGGTGCAGAAAAAGGCTACTAGGATGATCTGAGGAACAAAAAACCTGCCTTATGAGTGGAGACTCGAAGAGCTTATCTTGTTTACCCTAACCCAGAGAAGGCTGAGGGGAGATATGATGGCTCTCTATAAATATATGAGAGGGATTATAGACCTCTGCAGCCAGGGCTGTCCCTTGGGGGGAGCGGGACCCAGGGCTAATCAGCCTAAGTGGGTCCCCACCCCTCCATGCTGGTGGTGAGCATGGTGGGCCAGCCCACTCCACCCCCCAAGAACCCCGGTTGCCCCCCAGGGAGCTGGCCCCCGCCCCAGAAGCTGAGGCCACCTGACGGGGTGACAGGGAGCTGAGGCTGTGGCCATGGGTGGCAGGGAGCTGAGGCCATGGCCCCGGGCGGTGGGGAGCTGGCCCCAGCTGCGGCTGCGAGCCGGCCTGAGCCTCAGCCACCGCCGCCCCAGTCGCAGTCAGGACCCCAGGCTGCCACAACCGGTACCCCTGCCAGGGACCCGAGGCCACTGCCAGAGCCGGTCTCGACCGAGGCCACACTGCCAGAAAGGGCCAGCCCTGGCCATGGCTGGAGACCCATCCTGACCACATGCGGCCATGGCGAGGAGTGTGAGGAAGACTGCAGAAGGCCAGCCCTGAGGCCGGGCCCTGCACACCTGCCTCACCCCTGGGCTTGCCTGCGCTGCTCTGGGGGTGGGGAGGAGGGCCAGGGGAAGTGCTCTTGGCCCTCCCCGCTGCCTTTGGCTCACTGCCGAAGGCAGCGGGGAGCAGGGGAAAGTGCAGCCATGGGGGGCCACAGCGCAGGCCCTGCACTGCCCTGCTGGAAGCAGGACAGGGTAGGGCCCCTGTAACCACAGGACCTGGGGCAATCGCCCCATTCACACACACCCCCAAGGACAGCCCTGTCTGCAGCATAGGACCCACCAGACTGGTGCCTCCTGGTGATGTTACAGGGAATTGCTCAAGTAGTCTGCCATCTGGGTCAGTGCTTAGTATCTCTCTCATGACCAGGACCTCTGCAGTTCCTCACAGGAACTCAGCCCACTGGCCAAGTCCATTTAGTCCCCTCCTTCCAGGGTCTAGTCCTGTTCCAACCACCCCACTTACATCAGCGGCCACCACACTTCACCACTCTCCTGCAGTTCCCGGCCCACTGGCAGTCTGGGGGAGGCATGAGAGACCGGGGCCCCAGCCCAGGGATTCTAAGCTCTCAGTTGAGTGCCACCTCAACTCCCTCACTACTCTTTAGCCTGCTTTCACTAGGTCCCCTGAGCCATACATACCTCCCTCAGGTACCTACAGCCCTTGTATCAAGGCTGGTGGGGCTTGACAATACCACTGGGAGCTATCTGGGGTCTTGTATTCCACAGCCCCACTCAGCACAACCTTCTCCCTCCCAAGTCTGATGCAAACTGCCCAGAACAGGAGCTGCAACCCTGGCTTTATACCAGCTCCTGGGCCCTGATTGGCCTTTCAGCCCTCTGCTCTTATTGGCTAGGCTCTTGCAGAGCTTTTAACCCTTTCCTGGCCAGAGCAGGGAAACTACCTTGCAACAGAGATAAATACCAGGGAGGGAGAGGAGTTATTTAAGATCAGCACCAATGTGGACACAAAAACACATAGATATCAACTGGCCATCAGGAAGTTTAGGCTTGAAATTACATGGAGGTTTCTAGCCATCAGAGGAGTGATGTTTTGGAACAGGCTTCCAAGATGAACAGGGGAGGCAAGAAATCTAGCTTGCTTCAAGACTGACCTTGATAAGTTTATAGAGGGGATGGTATAATGGGTCAGCCTACTTTGGGAATTGATTGATCATTGACTACTAGAGGTAAATATACCAATGATCTGTGATGGGATGTTAGAAAGGGTGGGTTCTGAGTTATTACAGAGAATTCTTTCTGGGAGTCTGGCTGGTGAGTCTTGCCCACGTGCTCAGGGTTTAACTGATCACCATGTTTGGGGTCGGAAAGGAATCCCTCTTCCCCCAGGGCATATTGGCAGAGGCCCTGGAGGTTTTTTGCCTTCCTCTGCAGTATGAGGCATGGATCACTTGTTGCAGTATGGGGCATGAATTGTTCACTCTGTAACTTAAAGTCTTTAAACCATGATTTGAGAACTTCAATAATTCAGTTGTAAGTTAGGAGTCTATTACAGGAATGTGTGGGTGAAGTTCTGTGGCCTGCGTTGTGCAGGAGGTCAGACTAGATTATCATAATGGTTCCTTTTGACCTTATAGTCTGAGTCTATGAACACAAAAGCCACTTCTGGTTCTTTGTATGCAAAGGTCTCTACAATCTTTATTTACCATACACTGAGGACAGAATAAACATTAATTACAAAGCAAAGTGACAGAGAGTTTCACATTTTGTGCATTTCTTCAGTCACTTTGCAGCATGGTGACATCCTCACTCTTCTCCTTCAACCTTCTTGTGAATCTCGCGGCTCTTCACCCGGAGCTTGTTGACCTGGGACTCTGCAATGTCAGCCCGCTCCTCAGCCTCTTCCAGCTCATGCTGGATCTTGCGGAACTTGCTGAGGTTGACATTAGATAGTTCCTCCTGAGCATGGAGAGAGAGTTGTGTTAAGATCTGAGGGCTCCCCTTTCCTGCATTTGCGGCTTAATAGGATGTAATTATTTGATGAGAGGAAGGAGAAAGCCCAGATTGCCACTCTCTTACCATTTCTTATCTAAAATCTAAGCACAGCCCTGCTCACTTTTGTCCTGTTCTAATATTTTTTTAAATCTTTAAAAACTAATTGTTTCTAAACTAAAAACTAAATGTTTCTAAACATTCTGCAGTGATTTTTCTTTAGATTTTTTATATTCAATTATAATTCCATTTTCCTAACCAGACAATTTAATGCAGTAGTATATTTTATTTTAAATATATATAAATGACAGTAATTGTTATCAACAGTAAAAGCATCCAATTTAAGAAAGCAACAGCATTCTAGTTTGTGAATCTTTCAGATCAGCAATCTCACAGGCTTAGACTTCATGATTAGACTATCAAGAAATTTGTCTTCCTCATAACAAAAAGATTAGAACCCATCCAGCTTCTACTAACTGTAATGAAGTGCACCATACAAAGGGAGAGGGAAAGAAATTGGCATTGAATTAGTGGAACTTGTATAGTATTAGAGGGTCTCTAACCTTATCACACAGGATGTAATCAAGCAAGAGATGTACATTTTAATTGTGTGTGTGCATGTATTATATAGAAAGACAATGTTAATTGTTTCATTGTAATGTGAAATTTATTGTAAGGGGGTTTGTCCATTCCATGAGAACAGAAACCCCAACTACGTCCATGGCCGTTACCCCAAGCTGTTCCTTTCATTGACAATTTCCTCTTGGGACTGGGGTTTGGATGGCCACTTTTGGTGGGTTCCCCAAAGATTAGGAGGTGGCAGGGAACCAGACACCCCTTGAAGCCAGTGGTATGGTAGTAGGGAGGCCATCTGGCCCCTCAGAAGTACTTTGTGGGGTGGGGGAACTGGGACCTGGAGGTAGATGTGAGACATAGGAGAGAAAGTAACACATCAACATGTGGTATAATATCAAGAAGGATAGAGGCAAGACATGGGATAAATGCAGCTAGGGCCATATGGGGGCAGCTTACTGGGGTAACAGGACAGCAGTACATTGAGAGAGAAGCAGTATATTAGGGAACAAGCTCTGAATACATCAGAAATCTGTATCTGTTAATCACCAAAACCATGGTCATGGTCATAGCAAAAGCTATTAGCTCAAACCAACATGATCAAAATGGTCAGCTAAGTTTAATCACTCCATGTCTTTTCTCCTTCCAACCCAAGCTAGATTTAAAAGGATCAGGGGAGTTTTATTTATTATAATGAGCAGAGGATGCCATTCTCCCCTTTGGTGAAGTGGTCCCTGTGAAGGACTTGGAAATTTTATGACTATTATATATTCACCTGCTTGGCTGGTTGATTGGTTACTATATGGTTACCAAGGGGTTAAATCAGGCATAACTCACATGTAAACAGGAAGGGAGACAAGTATTTTAGATGGTGTCATTCACCAGTAGTTAAATTAGGTGTCAGTCCCTTTGAAGTTTCTCTATAATTATGCTGAGTTCAAATTCTGGCTTGGTACCCAGCAGTGGGGAACCCAGAAAGGAAACTGAGATGACAGGGTTTGGGGGTGGAGAAAACTCAGCCACTGGAGCACAAGGAGAGAGGGGAACACAAGGACTCTGGGAAATCAGGCTGCACCCCACTCCTAGAAAAGGTGGGGGAGGGAGTCTGAATAAGCTAAGCCTACCTAAATTGTGGTAATTTAGTTCTATGGGTGCCCAGAAGTCAACTGCTACAGGAGAAGCCCAAGAAAGAAAACAACAGAACATCACTGGTCATCACCTACAACTCCCAAGTCAGACCTCTACAGCACATTATCAAGGATCTACAACCTATTCTACATGACGATCCCTCACTCTCTCAAGTCTCGGGAGACAGACCTCTCCTCTCTTACAGACAGCCCCCCAACTTAAAGAGATACTCACCAGCAACTACAGACCAAACAACAGAAACATTAAAGCAGGCACATATCCCTGCAACAAACCACTTTGCCAACTTTACCCATATATCTACACCAAAGACACCATCACAGGACCTAATCAAACCGGCTATTCCATCAAGGGCTCATTCACTGCTCATCCACCAATGTGATTTATGCCATCACGTGCCAGAAATGCCCCCCTGCCTCATATATTGGACAAACAGGACAGTCTCTGCACAAAAGACTCAATGGACACAAGTCTGACATCAGAAATCACAACATTAAAAAACCAATAGGAGAACACTTCAATCTCCCTGCTCACTCCATTGATGACTTGTTAATAGCGGTGCTCAAACAAATGAATAACAAATCACAGCTTCAAAGAGAAACTGCAGAATTGGAACTTATATGCAAATTTGATTCCATTGCCTCAGAGTTAAACAGGGACTACGGATTTTTTTCTCATTACAACAGGTGATTTGGCCTCATCTTCCTCTATATGCTGTTCCCCAGTGTTTGAATCTTAACATCTGCTTTGATTTGCTGCTGCAGCCTGATCTGATCCTATATCTTACACTTCCCTGCATTTATTTTCCTCCCATTCTGTAAGTTCCCCATCTTCAAAGCATCTGACGAAGTGGGATGTTCTCCCACGAAAGCGCATGCGATAAATAAATTTTTTAGTCTTTAAAAGTGCCACAGGAGTCCTTATTTATAGTTCTGCATGTACACTATAGTATCAATAGCCATTTGCTCTAGTTATGCTGTGTTCCTTCTGTTGAGATTCAACAATATATTGTATTGAAGAGACTGATTTATGTCACTGTTTGTTCCAGCCACAGCTACTGAAGAAAAGACTTCTAAGGCAGCTGAATCTCTCAGAGCTGCTCAAGAACCATAGCTGATGGCAGCCCTGGACCTTGGGACCTAATCTGAGAGTAAGAGAATCGTATGAAGATTCAGGGCCTATCACTCAGCAGGGTTGCACTCAGACAGATCAAAAGGGTCAAACAGTGCCATTATTCCTAAGCCATGACAGTCCAACAACTTTGACATCCCAGAGAATTCCAAACCAGCCTATCAGAACATGTTTACTTTGAACTAAAACAGATCTGTATCCCTACTGGGCACCTCATGTATTTCAAATGAAAGCGATGAAATAGCTGCTTCCTCATCTCATAATTCCACTGGATTTGTAGTAGCAAAAAGGGCCTGCAGCACCAGCCAGGTTTAAGTGATGTATGCCAGATCCAGGTGGCATATCACTATAGAATTAAGAAAACTGTCACACAGTCAGATCTTGTATTTCCGTAGCAAAAAAATAGTAGAGATACACTCAGAGGCCCTCACTAAGCTCATCACATGTATTTGTTAATGAAAGTCAAGCCTGTTTACCAGAGGACCTCTAGAAAAGGTGTATTGTAACAACCTCAAAACGTTCTGCTACATGAGACAATGCACGTAGTCCTGCCTCAGAACGATACTTACAGCCTCCTCAGCTTGTCTCTTGTAAGCTTTCACTTTCATTTGTAGTTTGTCTACCAGATCCTGTAGCCTGAAAACATTCTTGCGGTCTTCCTCAGTCTTAAAAAAGTTTGTAATGGAAGAGTCAGTTCATTTCCAAATTATTTGTCACTTTCCTTCATATTAAACAAAGAGAGCAGCATTCCATGTCAAACACATTTTGTGTGAATGTAGATGGATAACAAAGATAATCTCAATATTTTTAAATGATCTTTCAAGTGATTTCCTACTGTGCTTTTTGTTTTTCCATCGCATTGCTGTCTTATTGTCAGAGAACAGCAATAAAAATCCCCCCTTGCAGGTTCACCAGGGAAAGGATGTGACAGCACAAAGCACTGCCTTCCTTACCTGGTAGGTCAGTTCCTTTACTCTTCTCTCATATTTGCGAACACCCTTGATAGCATCAGCACTGCGCTTCTGCTCACTGTCAACCTCAGCTTCCAGCTCACGCACCTGAAATGAGAAATGCATCATTGACTCACTGTGACTCAACACAGAAACTGCTCCTAAATGCATATATATCGGGAATACACACTCTGGCCTCCAGTTTCTGGATTTGCTTCTTGCCACCCTTCAGTGCCAGCTGTTCTGCCTCATCCAGACGAAGCTGCAGGTCCTTCACTGTCTGGTCCAGGTTCTTCTTCATCCTCTCTAGGTGGGCACTGGTGTCCTGCTCCTTCTTCAGCTCCTCTGCCATCATGGCTGCCTAGTGAGCAAAGAAAGGAACACAATCCAGGAAACCAGCCATTGCAGGTAGAACATGGCCATGTTGTCCAGAGAAAGGTGCCTTCAACTCACATCAGTGATTGCCTTCTTGGCCTTCTCTTCTGCATTACGAGCTTCCTGAATTGTCTCCTCCATCTCACTTTGGATTTGTGAAATGTCTGTTTCCAGTTTCTTCTTGGTGTTGATCAGGCTGGTGTTCTGTTTAACAAAAAATCAAAGAGATGTTTTCATTGTTAGCCCCAAAATACTGATTTTAGAGCATGAACTCAATATTTCTATTTAAATTACTGGTTACGATAAATATTTTTCTGCAACAGAATTCTCCACTAAATGAATCATCACAGCAGAACATGGACAGCAAAACAGTGATATGCTGTGACTATTTTGAGAGGTTCTCACAGATATTCAATACTCTATGACAAACCCTCTGTTTTAGTTGTTACAATATGGTCCATTCCAAACAAAAAAAAACCCAAAAAAACCCCACGGTTTAAAAATACTTTCTGAGCCACAGGGAATTACAGAGATGATTGAAAAGTTTTGAATAATGGAAATAGTACAAGAGGCAAGAAAATCATTCCCATAGACTCTGAGACACTTGCCCACCCCATCATATCATGGCAGATGTAACCTTGGTCATCCCGTGTACCCTTCAATATAGTGACATGATGAAAACCAAGAAAAGTCTTGCAGCTTTATGCCTTTGCCCTCTTATTGATATTAGCATAATGGCCATCTCAGGAACAAAGATGGCTCAATGTCTAGTTGGCAACCAGTAACGAGTGAAGTGCCCCAGGGGTCAGTCCTGGGACTGGTTCTGTTCAACATCTTCATTAATGATCTGGATGATGGGATAGATTGCACGCTTAGTAAGTTCATGGATGACACCAAGCTGGAAGGAATGGTAAACATGCTGAAGGGCAGGGACAGGATTCAGGGAGACTTAGACAAATTGGAACACTGGACCAAAAGAAATCTCATGAGGTTCAACAAGGACAAATGCAAAGTCCTGCACTTAGGACAGAAAAATCCCATGCACTGCTACAGGCTGGGGACCAATCAGCTAAGTAGCAGCGCTGTAGAAAAGGACCTGGGGGTTATGGTGGATGGGAAGCTGGATATGAGCCAACAGTGTGCTCTTGTTGCCAAAAAGGCCAATGGCTTATTGGGCTGCATCAGTAGGAGTGTTGTCAGCAGATCGAGGAATATGATTATTCCCCTCTATTCGGCACTGGTGACGCCGCATCTGGAATCCTGGCCCAGTTTTGGGCTCCCCACTACAGAAAAGATGTGGACAAACTAGAAAGAGTCCAGTGGAGGGCAACGAAAATGATTAGGGGGCTGGGGCACATGACTTACGAGGAGAGACTGAAGGAACTAGGCTTATTTAGTCTACAGAAGTGAAGACTGAGGGGGGATTTGATAGCAACCTTCAACTACTTGAAGGGGTGCTCCAAGGAGGAGGGAGCTAGGCTGTTCTCGATGGTAACAGAGAACAGAACAAGGAGCAATGGTTGTAAGTTACAGCTGGGGAGGTCAAGGTTGGATATTAGGAAATCTTTCTCATTAGGAAGGTGGTGGAATATCCGTCTTTGGAGATATTTAAGGTGCGGGTTAGACAAAACCCTGACTGGGATGATTTAGTGGGAGTGGTCCTGCTTTTGGCAGGGGATTGGACTAGATGACCTCATGAGGTCCCTTCCAGCCCTAAGATTCTATGATTCTAAACACCCTCCATCTCCCCACTTTGGAGTAGTATCCATATGTACCAAACCCCTGCCTAGGTTTTTGCAGGTTCTCTTTTCCCACTGGACCCTGACCTGGGTGTGCAGGAGCTGCACTCGTTCACTTGCATCCAGAAGCTCTTGTTCAGCCACTTTCCTGGCCCTCTCGGTCTGTTCCAGAGCTGCCCTTAGCTCCTCAATTTCAGCCTGCATCAGGTTAGCTCTGCGTTCCACCATGGCCACCTGCTCCTTCAGGTCTTCCTGGCTTCGGAGAGCATCATCCAAGTGTATCTGGGTATCCTGTAAAACCAGGGAGAGAAATTACTTGCAGGCACAGACCCTTGGGATGCTGAGGAAATCAGATGAGCAATAGCCCCAGACACATGTCTGGCTTACAGTACCTTGAGAACTCCTTGTGTGTTTCTCAGACTCTTCTGTGCCTCTGCAGCCAGGCGGTTGGCATGGCTCAGCTGGATCTCCATTTCATTCAGATCCCCCTCCATCTTCTTCTTCAGCCTAAGGGCTTCATTTCTACTCCTGATCTCAGCGTCCAGGGTGCTCTGCATGGACTCCACAACTCTGATATGGTTTCTCTTCAGCTGATCAATTTCCTCATCTTTTTCAGCAATCTTCCTGTCAATTTCAGACTTCACTTGATTCAGCTCAAGTTGGATGCGGAGAATTTTGCCCTCTTCATGTTCAAGTGAAGCCTTAAGAAGAGCAAATGAAGGGTTAATAAAGGGACAAAAATAAAATTTACTTTCCAAATAAAATGTTAACTACTACTGAAAACTGGAACAAAGTGCTCTATACAGCATGGAACAGATTAGCTGTTCTCCTGTCCTTGTGAATTTTCCCACCATGTTTACAATAGGATCCAGCTCCAAGGCTTTCTGATTCTCTCTTTGGCTAATAATGTGTGTACCTCAGCTTCCTCCAGAGCAGCCTGGATTTCTGATTTCTCTTGCTCAATCTGCTTCTTCACTTTCTCCAGCTCATGGATGGTCTTTCCTCCCTCTGCAATCTGCTCTGTTAGGTCAGATATCTCCTCTGTTGGATTACAGACAAATTACATAGTCAGACAAGGGTACAAGGAAAAAGGCTCTTTAGGAATATCACTAACAGACAGATTCAGGTTGGTGTGTTGACAAAGTTTCCAGAAGCCCCATGTTAGGAGAAGAGATCAGGGAACTTACGCTGCAAGTTCTTGTTCTCACGCTTCAGAGTTTCAAGTTGGTCCAAGGTTTCCTCATAAGCATTCTTCATCTTAAACAGCTCCGTGCTGAGAGCACGAGACTCCTTCTGGGAAGCTTCTAGTTCAGCCTGCGTTTCCTCATATTTCTGCTTCCACTCTGCCAGAACCTGAAGAACAACAAGACCTTAGTCTGAGGAATGGAGATCACGAGAGGATGCTCCATTCAAGACCCATAAGGTTGGAGCCTGAAATACCTTGTCAAAATTCTTCTGCTTCTTATCCAGGGCTGCACAGGCAGCATTAGATCTTTCCACATCAATCATCAGGTCCTCCACTTCATTCTGCAGCCTTTGCTTTGTTTTTTCAAGGGAAGCACATTTGGAATTCACAGCTTCAACATGTTCTTCAGCATCCTGGAGACGCTGGGCCAGCTTCTTCCTGGAAGATTGTAAATACAGGTCCCATTTAATGAGCAATATGGGAGGCAAACTGTGTGCAGCTGCTCTCAGATTTGTGAGACACGCGTCACTTCTTCAGGGGCTGGGACCCCAGTGTTTATACAGGACAGTCATTTTCGGTACATGTCTCTGATAATCCCCTTGGCCCCAGCATATACACACTATCCACAGAATATAGGGCTGTCTCAGCCTTTCTAAGCCTAATGTACATATTTGTAATTTTCCAAACCATAGCACTAAGTGTATATATGTCACAAAGCACCCCAGAGAATAAAGGAATAAATGTCCTGTTAGGTTACCTGACCCAACCTGTACTAGTGCAAGATTGGGCTTTTCCAATTTCCCCATTTAGTTTTTGGTTCCTCCAGTCCTCCACCCCAGAACCTACTTGGCCTCTTCCAGTTCCTCTGTGCGCTGAATAGCATCCGTCTCATATTTGGTTCTCCACTGGGCAACTTCAGTGTTGGCCTTGGACAGGGCACGTTGCAGCTCACCCTTGGCTTCCTGCTCCTCCTCATATTGCTCCCGGAGTAAGTCGCAGTCATGGCGAGCAGACTGCAAGGCGTGGGCCAGTGCGTTCTTCGCCTGCAGAAACAACAGGAGAAGCACAGTAATGCAGCTAACTCAGCTCACTGTCCTGGGGATTCTCCTCACAGTGAGCTCTGTCAGACTGTGGGATATTATCCCAGGAAAGAGGTGACAGAGCCAGTGGGTGGCAAATTTAAAGCTTGAACTGAATGAGACATTCATAAATATACTATAGGGAGGTGTCCTGAATTGGCAGGGCTGGGTTAGGTGACATTTCACCCTCTACTCTCTATTGTCTACACTGGCAAATTAGTTCGAATTAAGGAGGCTTAATTCGAACTAACTAAAGCCATGGCTACACTAGGCTTTAGTTAGTTCAAATTAAGGGCTTCTTTAATTTGAACTAATAAGTTCGAATAGGGCTTCAGAAGTAAGGCTTTAATTCAAACTAACTAGTTCAAATTAGCCAATGTGGTTGTGTTAATTCGAACTAATTTCTTAGTTACAACTAACCGGCCATTGAAATGAGTGGGGATCGCTAATTCGAACTAAGCAAGTGCCATGAATCGCACTTGCTTTGTTCGAACTAACTTTTTAATTAATCTAATTTGAATTAATCTAATTTAATTAATCTAATTCAAATCTAATTATTTAATCTAATTCAAACTAATTAAAATTAAAATTAGTTTGAATTAGTTAGTTCGAACTAACTAATTTGAACTAATTTTAGCAAGTGTAGACATAGCCTATGGTGCTATGCTTTTATTTGACATTAAAGCATCTTGCTCACAATAGGAATCCAGCATCAAAAGCCAGGCTACAGGTAAAATCCTCACCTTTATCTCCTCCTCTAGGTGCCTCTTCAGTTCCTCAATCTGTTGGGTAAATGCCTGTTTGCCTCTTGTAAGCTGAGATATCAAAGCATCTTTTTCTTCCACCTGGCGTGACAATTCACCTGAAAAAGTCAAAAAAAAAAAAAAAGGGTGGATTTAATGTGAGCAAATGGAAAATGATATATTCGTTTATTAACTACAAATGGACATGCTTTTGAAAAAATAAAAACCTTGAGTTCTCAATTCATCCAAGTCAACCTGAAGGATCCTCACTAGCCGGTGTGAAACAACCTGTTAGTCTCACGTTCTGCAGAAGATGTCAATGTCCTGATATCCCTTCATCTCCTGTATGCTGTCACCATGACACACCCAAACACGTATGCATCATACCTGTTTCTGTCTGTAGACGCGCTCTTTGAGTATTGAGGTCATTGATCGTGCGCTGATGCTCTTCTTCCTTTGTCTTAATCTCACTAAGCTGATCTTCCAGAGTGCGGCATATCTTCTCAAGATTTGCCTATGTGTGAAATGGATAAAATCAAAGAGCATAAACACATGGGCTCACCAGCATTCGGAGATCAGTGGGAGTTTTGTCATGACAAACCCATGTGGCATCATGAGTGAGGAAACCTCACCCTTCATAAATCTGTGTGCAAATAAGTGTGCAAAAGGTAAAGTGAGAGCCACTTGCAGGAGAGGGGAGGAAAGAGAGGGCCCGGGGAAATGGGGAGAGGCTGGGACCCTTATGGAATGTGATAGGAAGTATAGAAATGATGTGACAACTAGGTGCCTACCTCACTCCACCCATTCCCACTGCTCCGGGGTGTCTTAGGGCTAAGTGACCAAATAAATGACAATTTCCCACCAGTGGGAAATGTCACATGGAGCCACACAGAGCTCAACAACTGTGCTCAGGAACTTTGGAGTGTGGTGCTAATCTGGGATCAGAAGCCGACATTTTAGTTCCAGTTCCATGTCTTTTACTGACTGATGTTACAGTTCTGTGCATGCCATAGCTCTTATCTGTGAACAAGGAATCAGTCTCTCACTTTGGCTGCGTCTACACTGGCAAATTAAGTCGACTTAAGCTTGGTTTAAGTCGACTTAATTTGCCCTGCATCTACACTACACTTTGCTCAAGTCGACTTAAGCAGCTTGCTTAAGTCGACTTAAGGTAAATAAAGTCGACTTAATGAAAATTAAGTCAACTTTATTAAACCTGCTTTTTACTCGACCTAAGGCTTAATTCAACTTTCTAAAGTCGAATTAAGCCAGTGTAGACATGGGGTAGCCCTAAGTTGACTTAGGGCTACCCCAGGACTACACCACTGCCCTCCCTGCCAGGGGGGGCACAGGGGGAGCCTGGCATGCCCCCCAAAGGGCAGGGCATGTGGGCACGGTGTGACACTGTCTGGATTTAGGGAAATTCGAAAGGGGTAGCTGTGTTAGTCTATTGTAGAAAGACAACAGAGTCCTGTGGCACTTTTAAAGACTAACAGATTTATTTATCGCATGAGCTTTCGTGTGCTATAATCCATAGGAACTATGTCATGTTTGGTATCAATAGAAAGGTAATAATTTTCTGGGAATGATTATATAGTTTATGTCTAGGAATTCTATTTCGATTAGAAGTTAAGAATTTGATGTTATATCCATACTTTAACTTGTGTCATTCTGGACAAATGCCTTAGACGGGAGGGTGTGAACAACCATTGTCTCCTTAATGTTTAGGAATTTTCCAGGTAGAATGGTCCCAGGGAGTATCCTGATGAGCC
Organism: Pelusios castaneus; assembly: GCA_007922175.1. Classification (NCBI taxonomy): domain Eukaryota; kingdom Metazoa; phylum Chordata; order Testudines; family Pelomedusidae; genus Pelusios; species Pelusios castaneus. The sequence goes on from ML685815.1 coordinate 8,147,160, forward strand.
ATTAAGGACATAAAGAATACAACCATTGTGTCCTCAATGGCTCATCAGTTTACTCCCTGGGACCATATCACCTGGCAGATTCCTAAACATTAAGGAGACAATGGTTGTTCACACCCTCCTGTCTAAGGCATTTGTCCAGAATGACACAAGTTAAAGTATGGATATAACATCAAATTCTTAACTTCTAATCGAAATAGAATTCCTAGATATAAACTATATAATCATTCCCAGCAAATTACTACCTTTCTATTGATACCAAACATGACATAGTTCCTATGGATTACAGCATTTATGAGATATCCATAGAAAATATCAAATGTTTCCCTAAATCCAGACAGCATAACACACAGGGCTCTGCCTTGCCAGGGTCCCTGTACCCCTTTGCCCCATTGTACACAGGGGGTGCCCCCCCCGCCACCATGGACCTGCCCAAGGTCCCCCTAGCCCCACAAAGTCGACCTAGAGCATCCAGTGTGGACACTCTAGGTCGCCTTTGTAAGTTCCCCTTTAAGTCGACTTTAATTTTAAGTGTAGACACACTAAGTCGACTTAACTAAGTCAACTTTAAGTCGACTTAGTTAAGTCGACTTAGTTAAAGTCAACTTAAAAGTGCAAGTGTAGACATAGCCTTTGGGAGTCAGGCAAATATCTTTTCCTGCCATTTCAGAGATGGGAAATATGAGGTTTTACAAGGTGTCTTCCAGTAGTCCTTGGTGTGGAATCCAGTGTTCTAATACAGAAAATGCAAGCCTCAACCATTCTGCTTTGTAGAACTACTGTGGCAAATCTACATGGTTGGCTGTGCTGTCTGTAACTGCTAGGGCACACTCCCCTACAAAACCAAGAATACAACCAAGAAATCCTTATAGCTACTCCTGGAAGGATTAGATTTTTATCAGTAAATGTTGATAATCGTTGAAGTCACCATACACACAAACCAACCAAAAATTTTCCTTTGATAATAATAGGTAGGAAAAATGGCAGCCTGAAAACTTATTAGAGTTGATTTAGTGCATTTACTTGTATGTTTTAGCATGTGATGCCAGCAGTTTTGTTTTAACAGTTAAAAATGTTAACTTTATGAATCTCAACATCTATTGCCATTAAATAACTGTCTCATTTCACTCATTGCCTAACTGCCCATAATTCGGTGCAAATGTGAAAATCTGAATACGTAAAAATCAGCACATTGCTTACAACCCATAATGTTGTACAACTGTACAATTTGAAATAGATAAAAAATTTAAATGCTTCAGAATCAACATCAATATTATCTATCACAATAACAAAAAGTAAAAAGTGACTTCCATCAAGCCTGCTTATATTTAACATGCCTTAGTCATCTGACCAAGTTATTATCTACTGGCAAAAGGTGTGTCTCGTCTCACTCTATAGCCTGGTGCACAGAAAGGATAAGAGCCTACTACTGCTACCAGTTATTCATTGAGTTCAGGTTTCTGTGGATCTAAACTGTTTAATCCTACTGATGACAATTTAAGGGGGACCAACACTATTCCCCATGATGAAATTTCTTATTTTTTCAGTCTGCTGCATAAAAAGCCTAAGATTTTAGCTAACATCAGCTCCCTGTTTAGAACAGCCTTATGATTGCAACCAGAAACACTCAAAAGTCAGGTGATACCAGAATTAAGTTCGCCTGTCCATGGGCTGCCATAACTCTGACATATTCATTGCTGTTGTGTTTCTGTGCTTGACTCTACAATTTAAGGTCCTTTTAAGGAATTTTATGAAGGTACTTGTATATAGTCCTGTGTATTCATTACTTTACAGTAGAGTACCCTCATTCATATAAGTTTTAATAATTCACGTTCAAAACCAATATAATGATGATTACTATCATCTTCTAAAGGTGATGGCAGTTAATTCGGTAATGACTGTATTTCAAGCTAATAAGCTTCATGGTCCTGTTTGAAATATTCCCTACTTTTTATACAAATGAAACTAAATAATTCTGTTAGAAACCATCTTGCATGTACCTTGTATCCTGCTCTTACAATCCTTGGTATAATTAAACTTGATAAAATCATGATTAAAAATCTTTCAATCTTTTAAACTGCAATATCACCTAGGCTGAAGAAAGTATTTTCAATATAGAGCTTTATACCTTGGCTTTGGATACAGTCTCCAGGTTACTAGCCAGGTCGTCTATCTCCATCTTCAGTTCACTCTTCTCCTTCTCCAGCTTCTGCTTGACTCGTTGCAAGTTGTCGATTTGCTCCCCAAGCTCAGCGGTACTGTCCGCATGCTTCTTCCGGAGGGCGGCAGCTGTGGCTTCATGCTGCAGCGTGGCTTCTTCCAGGTCTCGACGCATTTTCTGGAATTCTGCCTCACGCTTCTTGTTCATCTCAATCTGAGCCGCTGTGGCCCCACCAGCTTCTTCCAAACGCTCACTGATCTCCTCAAGTTCCCTGGAGAGATCACCCCGCTGCTTCTCTGCTTTTGCCCGAGAGGCACGTTCGGCCTCTATCTCCTCCTCCAGTTCCTCAATACGAGCCTAGAGAACAACAGGAAACACTAAGACCAATGCTTCCTTTCAACTGAACTCATTCTTGGGCTGGAACAGAGATAAATTAGGACTAGCCTGTAACTCTTTGATCTTCTTCTGCAGCTGGATGCCCAGAATTTGCTCATCCTCAATTTTGCTTTGGAACTGACTAATTTCAAAGTCTTTCCTTTTCATAAAAATTAAAAAAAAATGTGTTAAGCCAGAACAAAATCCAAATATAAATCAACAACACTATGACACTCCTGGAAACCGTACTTACTTCTTCAGCTTTTCCTCCAGCTGTTGCTTATCATTTTCCAAATCCATTGTGGATTCCTGGGCCAATTTCAAATCTCCTTCAAGTTTTCTCTTAGCTCTTTCAAGGTCCATGCGAAGTTTCTTCTCTTGCTCCAGTGATCCTTCAAGCTAAACAGAAAAAGGTCATAAATTCTCTGCTAACCAGAATCTAATTTCACACTGGATTTGTTCTCTCAATATGATATTTTGCCTACATCATCCACTTGCTGCTCCAGCTTGGTTTTAGCTTTGGTCAGTGTATTAACTTTGTCTTCTTCTGCCTGCAGGTCATCCAGGGTCTGCTGATGGGCCTCTTGGAGAGCTTTCTTTTCCTTTGTCAGTTTAGCGATGGTCTCATCCAAGACTGACATCTCCTCGGTGAGGTTTTTCACCTGTCAGAATTGAACAAATGTAGTTAAGGTGAATGGATACAAAGCATTATTGTTTGTGAAACAATAATCATATTTTAGAATGATTCTTAAGAATCTGGCTTATACCTTGTTTTCTGTGGCATGTTTTTCCTTTTCAACCTTGGCCAATGTCAGCTCAAGGTCATCAATATCTTTCTTCAGCTCTGAACATTCATCCTCCAGTTTCCTCTTTTTGGCTGTCAGCTCAGCATTCATCTCCTCCTCATCCTCTGCTCTTTCAGTCAGCTCCTTAATTTTAGCTTCAAGTTGGATTTTGGTTTTGATCAGTTGGTCACATCTTTCCTCAGCATCAGCCAAGCCATCAGATTCCTACAGTGGGCAGTTATTAGAATTTTTTCTAAAAGGTTCATTTTTCACTGGTTTTTGACTCCTATTGCTTCTTACTGCATCTGCTAGAATGACACTACTATTTTAAACTCAGATTATCAGCCACTCATAATATTCTGCAAAAAATGACCATTTGGCCTGATATTTCTGTCAACACAATTCAGAAATGAAAAATAAATACTGTTCAACTATCTGGCCATAAATGAAGCTCAGGTAACTCAAGTATGGCTTGACTTTGAATATCTTATTTGAAGCTCAGTTCTGCAAATAGGTCCACTCACATGGATCCCATAAATTCCATGTGACTCTACATGGGTGACCTGTATGTGGAAATGCAAAAGTGCTAAATGACTTTTTGTTTCAATTTTCACCAAAGACATTAATAGTGATTGGACATTTAACACCCTGAATGCCATTGAAAATGAGGTAGGCTCGGAGGCTGAAATAGGGAAGGAACAAGTTAAAAATTACTTAGCTGTTTTCAGGTCACTAAAGCCTGGTGAATATATCCTAGATCAGTGGTTTTCAGACTTGTGGCCAGGACCCAGTACTGGGTTGCAGACTCTCAGGCTATGTCTACACTTGTAAATTTAAGTCAACTTCAGCTAAGTCGACTTAACTTAGTCAACTTAAAGTCGGCTTAGTTAAGTTGACTTAGCATGTCCACACTTAAATTTAAAGTCGACTTAGGGGGGAACTTACAAAGTCGATGTAGAGCGTCCACACTGGACACCTATGTTGACTTCTACGGGTTAGGGGGACCTTAGGCAGATGCACGGTGGCAGGGGGGCACCCCTTGCCAAGTGCCAGAGGGCTCAGCCTTTGCCCCATTGTACCTGGGTACAATGGTGCAAAGGGGGACAGGGACCCTGGCAGGGCATAGGGGCAGGGTGGGCAGGCTCCCCTTGTGCCTGCCCTCCCCTGCAGGGAGGGCAGTGGAGGAGTCCTGGAGAGCCCTAAGTCGACTTTAAGTCAACTTAGGGCTACTCCAGGTCTACACTGGCTTAAGTCGACTTTAGGAAGTTGACTTAAGCCTAAAGTCGAATTAAAAACAGGTTTAATAAAGTTGACTTAATTTTCATTAAGTTGATTTTATTTTCCTTAAGTTGACTTAAGGAAAATGTAGTGTAGACACGGATTAAATTAAATCGATTTAAGTAAGCTTAAATTGACTTAATTTCTAAGTGTAGATGCACCCTCAGGCACTGAGTTGCAGCACCCTCTGATGCCACTGCTAAAAGACTGGAATGCATTGCACAATGATAAACAAGGAGTCTGGTTTAAAGACTAACAAATTCATTTATCACAGGAGCTTTCATGGATGAAAATCCTACTTTGTCACATGCTTGAAGATGGAGAACTTACAGAATGGGAGCAAAATAAATGCAGGGAAGTGTAAGTCAGATGATCTGGTCAGACTGTAACAGCAAATCAAAGCATTTGTTAGGATTCAAACAGTGGAGTCCAACAGTTAGCTGGGAGGTAGATGGGGGACAGAGAAGGAAAAATTACCCTTTGTAATGGGAAAAGAACCCATAGTACTTATTCAGTCCTGACTTTACAGAGTCAGATTTGCATATGAATTCCAATTCTGCAGTTTCTCTTTGAAGCTTCGATTTGTTATCCATTTGTTTGAGCACAGCTATTAACAAATTATTAATGGAGAAAGCAGGGAGATTGAAGTGTTCCTCTAGACAGGCATTTCTGGCACATGATGACATAAATCACATTGGTGCATGAGCACGTGAATGAGCACTTGATGCTCTGATTTGCTGTTACTGTCTGACCAGATCCTATGACTTACACTTCCCTGCATTTATTTTGCTCCCATTCTGTAAGTTCTCCATCTTCAAGCATCTGATGAAGTGGGATTTTCTCCCAAGAAAGTTCATGCGATAAATAAATTTGTTAGTATTTAAAAGTGCCACAAGACTCTTTGTTTGTTTTGCTGAACTAGATTAACCCGACTACCCCTTTGGAACTTGCTCAAAGATGTAATTATTGGGTTGTGGGCATAAATTATTTTTTTCAACTGGATCCCAAGAAAAAAAAATTGAAAACCACTGTCCTAGATTACTCAAGGAGATGACTCAGGAGATATTTAAGCCATTAGCGATTATCTTTGAAAAATCATGGAAGATGGAAGAGATAGCAGAGGACTGGAAAAGAGCAAGTATAATAGCCATCTATAAAAAGGGAAATAAGGACAACTCAGGGTATTACAAACCACTTAGCTTAGGTTTTGTCTACCCTACCACTTTTGTTGGTAAAACTTTTGTATGTCAGGGGTGTGAAAAAAAAATAGTAGAGTTACAGCCAATGCAAAAATCATCTACTAAATCTGCATTCATCTTTTTGTGCATATCGTGTTTCTCTAAAGTTCATTGTTTTCACAGGGTGTTAACTGAGAGATTAAGGCATAAACTCTATAAACACATGTATAGAGCCTCTACTCTGGAGTCATGGGATTATAGCAAACTCTCAGCCTACAGTTAAGAAAAAATAAGTTCCTAGTCTTTGTGGTTATGAAAACCACGTTGAAAATGTCACCCAAAAGTAACTGATTTGGTGACAACTGTCTGAGTCTGCAGACAGCCTAAAACAATAGCTCTGGGAGGGCAGAATTGTTCCATTCATCTCTATGAGATGTAAGCATGACACCTTACTGCTTTGGTGGATGACAGCGATTCTGCCCCCTGGCAGCTGCCTCCCTGACATTGCCAGTCTAAATGAGTTTGTGTGGGGAGACCATGTGACAGGGTAGGGCTGTAGGAAAGGAGCCACAGAATTTTCCACTTTGTCCAAATGAAAAGACTCCAGCAATAGGGAAAGGCTCTGGCAGGGGAAGAGGTAGTTAAAATCTTTTCCTTATGCCTTCTCTCTGCCAGAGCCTTCCCCAGGCACCTGTATCTACGCATGGCACTGTGTCTGCAACCTGTTTTTCACTGTTGTGAGTAGCCACCTGTGCCCTATATGCCACCCACAGTAGTTTGTAGTGTAGACATAGCCTAAGTTGCCATGGATGAGGCAAGAGTATTTAATGAGCATAACTTTGCTTCTCTGAATTTATTTGCTCTCATCTTGTTGTAGGGCACCTGTCATACATGGCTGGAAGAGTGTTATTAAAGGTTTTTGGCATCTACACTTATATATTCTCTTTGATACTTCACATTTTAAAGCCTGTGGGAATATTTTCTCTTGGCCAAACACTGATTTCATTATTGTTTGTGCATCTTGTGTTGGGAAAGTTGCGTTTGGAACTTTCATGTTTAGAATCTATTGTGCAGTGAGGGTCGAACACACTGCTGATACTCACAGCCTGCACTTGCAGCTGCAGGTCATTTTTCTCTTGCAGCAGGGACACCATTTTTTCCTCCAGTTCTTTCCTCTTTGCCTCAGACTTAGCAAGCTCTTCCTTGGTTTTCTCAAACTCTTCCTTCATGTTGGCCATCTCCTTCTCAGCTTCAGCACTCTTCAGCAAGGGCTTGATCTTGAAGTACAGCTTCATCCAGGGCCAGTGCTTGACGTTCATGAACGAGCGAACGTTGTACTGGATACAGAAGATGGACTCTCTATAATGTAATCAAAATATATGTTCAGTGTTATGGGCCAAATTCAAAGGTGACTCCAAAGGCCAGATTCTGCAGTGCTACTAATTGCGAGTAGCATTTTTTCCACCTCACTGAGTTCAAATGGAACCCTCACATGAAAATATACTACACTAAAGGACACAGAATCTGGACCTGCTTGAGTCTTAGAAAGTCCCAGGGGAGTAAAAATCTCCATTCAGTCTCCGCCATATGCATGTTGAACTAATGTATACTCTCAGTAGATTCATGCTCATTTACCAACATGGAACTTCCGCTACCTCTTTACGCTTCTCAGCTGTTACTGACCCACTGAATCCAATGAGTATTTTGGAGTGTAAAGGATTGTGAGGTGGTGTAACTCATAGGCTGAGGAGCCCAAGAGAATTTAGCACAAAGGTAACTAATTACCTTGCGAACAGGGACTGCAAACAGGGGAGTTTGCGAGGGAAGGAGAAGGAGAAGCCCTGAGAAGGAGGCGAAGGAGATCCCCTTGCTGAAGAAGCAAGGGAGAGAGTGAATTGCTGACTGTGTGTGCTTGTGCTTGTGTCTTTTTTTCCCACAGGTGATTTCTGTGAATTGTCAGTTACTGTGTGCGTTGGGATTGTGATTGTGTGATTGTCTGGGGGCTGTTTGTACCATTGTTCTCTGCTCAGCCCTGCTCAGCTCAATCAGCCTTGTGATCACCCTTCCCCTGTGTGCTTAACGAGGGGCAAGGGCTGACCCAGGCAGAGAAGGCCTTAAAAGCCAGTGGCTGAGCGACCAGGGGGAGCTTGCGACCAGGGACTGCAAACAGGGGAGTTTGCGAGGGAGTTTGTGTGAAGTTTGTGTTTTGTGCAGCTACTATGGTGAAGAGGACCCGCACCGCTTGTGCCAGCACTGCTACTGTCTCCTCCACCTGCGCCTGTATCCAGACAGACATACTGACCATGGATATCTCTACCCAGATCCTGGCGTGGACTTGCAAGGACTGTGGCCTGCATTTCCCACTCTCAGATGGTCAGGCTGGGGAGATCATTCAATGTGACAGGTGTCTCCTGGTGGAATCTCTCAGGAAGCAGGTGGGGGAGTTACAGGAGGAGGTGGCCAGGCTCAGGAGTATCCATGCCCTGGAGAAGTTCCTGGATAGCATTCATGAGGAAACATGCAAGGATGAGGAAACTATCCAGAGGCAAAGGACTGCTGCCACACCCTCGGAGAAGGATGGGATGGCTCAAGCAGAGGGTGGACACTGGCAGCTGGTTACTTCTGGCAGCAGACAGTGCTCCACCCCTGCTCCCATCCCACCCTCCGTTGTGGTAAAGAACCGCTACGCAGCACTACAGACGGGAGATGATATGGAAGAGGAGAAGCCGTGCACCCCCGAGGTTGGGAGGATCACAACCATCACACCCAGGAGAAAACGTCGGGTTGTGGTGGTTGGTGACTCTCTTCTGAGGGGGACGGAGGCACCCATCTGTCGCCCAGATAAGGCTTCTCGGGAGATATGCTGCCTGCCAGGCGCCCGTATCCGAGACGTTACGGAGGGATTGTCGAGAATCATCCGTCCCTCTGACTACTACCCCATGCTACTCATCCATGTGGGAACCAATGATACTGCGAGAGGTGACCCTCTGCAGATCAAAGGTGACTACAGGGCTCTGGGAGCACGGGTGAAGGAGTTCGGTGCACAGGTGGTGTTCTCCTCGATCCTCCCGGTCAAGGGTAGGGGCCCAAGCAGAGACAGATGCATCCTGGAGGTGAATGCCTGGCTGCAGAGATGGTGTTACCAGGAGGGCTTTGGCTTCCTCGACCATGGGGTGCTGTTTCAGGAAGAAGGACTGCTAGGCAGAGACGGACTCCACCTATCCAGGAAGGGAAAGAGCATATTTGGAAGCAGACTGGCTAACCTGGTGAGGAGGGCTTTAAACTAGGTCTGAAGGGGGAAGATGACCAACACCCACAGGTAAGTGAAACTGAGGGAAACCTGGGGGAAGGGATGGAACTTGGGGAATGCTGGGGCTGTAACAGCAGGAATAAAAGAGAGGGTAGTTGGAACTGGGGGCAGGGGTCAAATAATTGTTTATTTCTTGATAAAGTCATAATACCTCAGGCGAGTGGGGAAGGAGGACACCGGGAGAAATTGCAAGGGGGAAGATGCGACAGGAGGGAGAATCGACAGGGCAAAGTAGGGCAATGGGCCCGGTATCTTAGGTGCCTGTACACAAATGCGAGGAGCCTGGGAAACAAGCAGGAAGAATTGGTAGTACTGGCACAGACAAGGAACTATGATATAATTGGAATAACAGAAACGTGGTGGGATAACTTGCATGACTGGAGCACTGCCATGGATGGATATAAATTGTTCAGGAAGGACAGGCAGGGAAGAAGGGGGGGAGGAGTAGCGTTATATGTAAAAGAGCTGTATGACTGCTCGGAGCTCCACTATGAAAGTGGAAACAAGATGGTTGAAAGTTTGTGGGTTAAGTTTAGGGGAGAATGCAACAAGGGGGATGTTGTGGTGGGTGTCTGCTACAGACCACCAGACCAGAAAGAGGAGGTGGATGAGGCGTTCTATGGACAACTAACAGAAGTTTCCAGATCGTCGCAGGCCTTGGTTCTTATGGGGGACTTCAATTATCCTGATGTCTGCTGGGAAGATAATACAGCAGTGCACAGGCGATCCAGGAAGTTTTTGGAGAGTATTGAAGACAACTTCCTAGTACAAATGCTGGAGGAACCAACTAGGGGCCTTGCACCTCTAGACCTATTGCTCACAAACAGAGAAGAATTGATCGGGGAAGTAGAAGTAAATGGCAACCTGGGCAGCAGCGACCATGAGATGGTAGAGTTCAGGATCCTGATCAATGGAAGGAAGGAAAGAAGCAGAACACACACCCTGGACTTCAGAAAAGCAGATTTTGGCTCCCTTAGGGAGCTGATGGGCAGGGTCCCATGGGAAGCTGATCTGAAGGGGAAAGGTGTCCAAGACAGCTGGCTGTATTTTAAAGAAACCCTGTTAAAGGCACAGGAAGATAACATTCCGATGTGCAGAAAGAACAGCAAATGTGGACGGCGACCAGCGTGGCTTAGCAGGGAACTCTGCGGGGAGCTGAAACATAAAAGGGAAGCTTACAAGAAGTGGAAGCTTGGACAGATGACAAGGGAGGCATATAAAGATATTGCTCAGGACTGCAGGGAGAAAATCAGAAAGGCCAAAGGACAATTGGAGTTGCAGCTAGCAAGAGATGTGAAGGATAACAGAAAGGGGTTCTATAAGTATATCAGCAACAAGAAAAGGATCAGAGGTGGTGTAGGTCCCTTACTGAATGGGGCAGGCATCCTCGTGGAGGATGATGTGGAAAAGGCTGAAGTACTCAATGCTTTTTTTACTTCAGTCTTCACGGGGCGGGCCAGCTCCCAGGCTACTACACGGGGTAACGTGGACTGGAGAGGAGAGTGGCCCTCGGTGATGGAAAGTCAGGTTAGGGAACACTTAATGAAATTGGATGTTCACAAGACCATGGGGGCAGATGAACTGCATCCGAGGGTGCTGAGGGAGTTGGGGGAAGTGATTGCAGAGCCGCTGGCCATTATCTTTGAGAACTCGTGGCGAACGGGGGTGGTCCCGGAGGATTGGAAAAAGGCAAATATAGTACCTATCTTTAAGAAAGGGAAAAAGGAGGATCCGGGGAACTACAGACCGGTCAGCCTCACCTCAATCCCTGGGAAAATCATGGAGCAGGTCCTCAAGGAATCCATCCTGAAACACTTGGAGGAAAATAGAGTGATCAGGAACAGTCAACATGGATTCACCAAGGGCAAATCGTGCCTGACCAACCTGATTTCCTTCTATGATGAGATGACTGGATTTGTGGATGCGGGAAGAGCCGTTGACGTGATATACCTTGACTTTAGCAAGGCTTTTGATACGGTTTCCCACAGCATTCTCGTTGGCAAGTTAAGGAAGTATGGGTTGGACGAGTGGACCGTAAGGTGGATCGAAAACTGGTTAGATCAACGGGCTCAGCGGGTAGGAATCAATGGCTCGATGTCTGGTTGGCAACCGGTAATGAGTGGAGTGCCCCAGGGGTCGGTCCTGGGGCCGGTTCTATTCAACATCTTCATTAATGATCTTGATGATGGAATAGACTGCGTGCTTAGTAAGTTTGCGGATGACACCAAGTTGGGGGGAATGGTAGATAATCTGGAGGGCAGGGACAGGATCCAGAGAGACTTGGACAAATTGGAACACTGGGCTGAAAGAAACCTCATGAGGTTCAACAAAGACAAGTGCAAAGTCCTGCACTTAGGACGGAAAAATCCCATGCACTGCTACAGGCTGGGGACCGATCAGCTAAGTAGCAGCGCTGTAGAAAAGGACCTGGGGGTTATGGTGGACGGGAAGATGAATATGAGCCAACAGTGTGCCCTTGTTGCCAAAAAGGCCAATGGCATATTAGGCTGCATCAGTAGGAGTATTGCCAGCAGATCGAGGGATGTGATAATTCCCCTCTATTCGACACTGGTCAGGCCGCATCTGGAGTACTGTGTCCAGTTTTGGGCTCCCCACTACAGAAAGGATGTAGACAAATTAGAAAGAGTCCAGCGGAGGGCAACAAAAATGATTAGGGGGCTGGGGCACATGACTTATGAGGAGAGACTGAAGGAACTAGGCTTATTTAGTCTACAGAAGAGAAGACTGAGGGGAGATTTGATAACAACCTTCAACTACTTGAAGGGTTGCTCCAAAGAGGAGGGAGCTAGG